>PVHX01033334.1:0-13188 GCA_004024805.1 Geosciurus inauris | reverse complement strand
AGAAGGTGAAATTCTTGAATTTTCAAAGGGCTTAGAAGTAGGAGAGCTTTGTGACTTAAGAGGTCCTGTAACCTATGGGTAGAAAATACGGTTACTGGTTGGAGCAAGGTAAGCTTGAAGGCTTCCTTAGTAAGCTCTGCTGCTGCTGTGCCTGGAGGCATGGCATCCATCCATGGGCTGTAGCATCCAGCTGCTTAGAGAGGTATGCCACTGGCTTGTAGGAAGGTCCAATTGGTTGGGTGAGGAGGCCAGTGGCAATGCTCTGCCTTTCATCCGTAAAAAGGTGGAAAGGATGATTAGGGTTAGGGAGAGAGTGGGAGAGCATATGAGGGCATCCCTGAGCTTATAAAGGACATTGGCTACTGAGGTAGGAGAAGTGAGAGGCCCATTAGGGGTCTCCTTAGCTGCCTGGTATAAGGGCTTAGCCAAAAGTGCAAAGTTGGGGACCCAGTGCCTGAAAAAGCCGGCCAGACCCAAGAAGGAGTGGAGGTAATCTGCTGTTTCAGGCGGCTGTAGGTCCTGGAGAGCTTGAATTCTGTCGGTCGTCAGGCCTTTAGAGGTTGGAGTGAGGACTATGCCTAAGTAGGTGACTGAGGTAGCAGTGAGTCGGGCCTTAGTTGGGGAGACTTGATAGCCCTGTGACCCCAGGAAATTGAGAAGCTTAGCATTGTGTGCCTGGGAAGTCTCAGGGGATGGGCTGCATAGAAGAAGATCGTCCACATATTGAAGGAGGGTGCTATGCCCTAAGTCACAAGCAGTTAAATCTTGTGCCAAAGCTTGCCCAAAGAGGTGGGGGCTGTCTCTGAAACCTTGAGGTAGAACTGTCCATGTCAGCTGTTGGGACCTTAAAGAGGTAGGGTCCTCCCGTGTGAAGGCGAAGGGGTAATAAGAGTCTGGGTGCAGGGGCATTGTAAAGAAGGCATCCTTAAGATCTAGGACAGTAAAGTGGGTGGTTGAAGGGGGGATATGTGAGAGGAGAGTGTAAGGGTTGGGAACCACTGGGTGGATGGTAATAACTGCGTCATTAATTAGGCGGAGGTCCTGAACAAAGCAATAGGCTCCTGAGGACTTTCGTACTGGCAATATGGGAGTGTGGCATGGAGAGTCAGTAGGGATGAGGAGTCCCTGAGCAAGTAGTCTGTGTATGATGGGTTTAAGTCCCTCCCTGTGGGTTTTGGAGATGGGTAATTGGGGACGTGAAGGATATTTAGTGTCTGGTTTTAACTGAATAAGGGCTGGCTTGTGGTGAGAGGCTATGACTGGCTTGGAGGTGTCCCAGACTTGGGGATCAACTAGGTCTGGGGGTAATGGTGTAGTGGGTGCTATCAGGGCATTAGAAAGAGTACAGATTAGAGGTAAAAGAAACTGGGCGGTGGCATTTTTGGGATGCAATTGGAGAGTGGCCCCTAATAATTGGAGAACATCTCTACCTAGGAGAGGAATTGGACAGGATGGGATAATTAGAAAGGAGTGTGTGAAAGGAGGGATTAGAAAGGAGGGACAGTGGCCTGTCCCTCCAGGGCATAGGCCAGCTTAGCAGTTTGGTTTGGGGAGGAGGGTTGGCCATCCATCCCCATAACCGAGACCTGGGAAGGAAACAAAGGCCCAGAGTGGGCAGGCAAAACAGAATAGGTAGCCCCCATGTCCACAATAAAAGTTATGGACTTACCCGCTACCTGGATCGTTACCCTGGGCTCGGCGAGGGTGATGGGTGTCCCCGAGTCTGGGCTGCCTCAGTCTTCTGTGCACCCCAAGAATTCAGGAGAGAGAGCTGCCTGGCTGGTCACACCCCCACAAGAGGCTTCGAGGAAGGGCCAGCCATGGGGCAATCACTTTTCCAATGTCCTCTCTGCTCACAGGTGGAGCACGGCTCAGGAGAGGGCTGTGTGTTTGGGCACCGGTGGGCCCAGTGACCCTCGCGTCTGCATTTGAAGCAAGGCCCTGGAGGAGGGGATCACGGGTCCCCCTTTAAAGCTCTTGTTGGAGCCGTAGGCCTCAGGGCTGCTGCCAAGGTTTGGGTTTGGAGTGCCACCTTTTTCTGTAATTGGGCCTGCCTGGCTAATTCAGCTGACTCCTCTCAGGCATTACAGACTCTAAATGCCATTTTTACCAGGTCCCGCATAGGGGTTTGTGGGCCCTCCTCAGCTCGTTTGAGCTTTTTTCTAATGTTGTGGGCTGATTGGGTGATGAAATGGTTCACTAGCACTGTAGCCCCAGAGGGAGACTCAGGATCCAGCTTAGTATATTTGGTAAGAGCCTCTGTAAGGTGGTTGAGAAATAGAGCTGGATTCTCATTGGGATTCTGGGTGATTTCTCTGAGCTTATCAAAATTAACCACTTTATTAGAAACTGCCTCCATGCCCACTATTAGATATTGCATCATGTGGGCACAGTGACGGCACCCCTGCTGGCCATCCTGATAATTCCAGTTGGGTTCAGTTATGGGAACAGCAGCTTCACCTGTAGGAAGAGTTATATCTGTTAAACGAACTTGATCAGCATGGTTTCGAGCAGCCTGCTGGATGCAAGAACGTTCATCAGGGGTAAGAGTGGCAGAGAGAATAACATAGACATGCCAGGTAAGATTGTAAGTCTGAGAGAGAGAGCGGAATCCCTTAATGTAAGTAGAACAGTCAGCAGAGAAAGACCCAAGGCACTCTTGAATCTGGGAGAGGTCCTGAAGTGAGAATGGAGCATGAACTTGAATAATTCCCTCAGTGCCTGCTACCTCCCTGAGGGGACAGAGAACCTTAGGGTCAGCTGACAAGGGAGCCTGGTGAGAATGGGTGTGAACACTAACAGGGCAAGAGGGGAGTGGGTGAAGAAGGAATCCATTGGAGGGGCAGGAGCTGTGGCTACAGGAGGAGGGGCAGGAGCCATGGCTACAGGAGGAGGGGGATGCCGGACAGGTGGGGCTGAGAGCAGCTCAGGTGGATCAGTGAAAGAGGAAGAGGACAGGTAAAAATATTGTGAAGGGGGTGTGGGATTTTCTCTAGCAAGGATAACTTGAAGGACAGAACAGGTAGAATAAAGGTTGGGGCGAGAGCGTACTTCCCAAAAAGACTGAACATACGGAGTCTCTATCTATCTCCTTGTCCAGTGAAAAAAATTAGCCAAATCAGTGTGGATTTGAAAATCAAAGGTTCCCTTTGGAGGCCATTTTGACTCATTATCTAAGCCATACTGAGGCCAGACTTCAGTAGAAAGAAGGACCAGACACTCATGGCGTAGGTCTTCAGCAAATCCCAGCTGCTCAAAATTGTAATACAGACAGTCCAAAGGAGTTTTGGGGTCTGGAGAAGAGCTGGCATTTCCCATGGCTTCCCAGCATTCATGGAAGTGGACGAGGATGAGAAAAGGCATCCCAAAACCCATTCAAGTCCACCGGAATATGGGGCGGAGCCAAGCGAGGGACTCAAGTGTCCTTGTAAACCCCTCGGGGCCTGGAATGGAATTCAGATGGCTCAGCAGGACTGGAGACGTCTCCCCAATACTTGTGGCCTCTGGCAGGAGTCTGCGTACACATGTGACTTCCAGACAGACCCTCGGTGCGAGCAGGATGAAGCTGGGGAGCCAAGGGAGACAGGTTGAGGGAAGTGTACCTCACTTTTGTCAGTCCAGAGAGCGGAGAGTGGTTCCCAGTCTGGTCCAGAGAGAGTTCTGCCTCTACCCCCTGTGCAGGGTGGAGGTTTGAAAAGTCTCCTGGGTTTCGTGCACCAATCTGTAAGCCAAACGACCAGATGGAAGTGAAACAGGACCAAAACAG
Source organism: Geosciurus inauris (assembly GCA_004024805.1). Lineage (NCBI taxonomy): Eukaryota > Metazoa > Chordata > Mammalia > Rodentia > Sciuridae > Geosciurus > Geosciurus inauris. Next base: position 9,422 of record PVHX01033334.1, on the reverse strand, counting down.
GCTTTTATTCTGAGAAATAAGCTCCCGAACCACTTCCCTGCCCAGTCACCAGGCTCGAACAGGTCGGGAAAAAGGCCCCGTCCCTCGTGCTACACAGGGTTATAAGGCCTTTCCCCATCCAGAAATGGCAGGCTTGAGGCCAGCAAGAGGTGTTGACTTAGAGTCCAGTGTCCTCTGAGATTGGTTTGGTGCAGCTGGTTTGGTCAGATTTCTTCCGGTATGAGCCGAGAGTCATGGAGATTCTCATACCGGAGGTTCACTATTTCTTCTGTACAGACCACTGGGGGTCGCCATTTTGGTGTGCTTGGCGCATGCGTGCTGCATTCGTTGCGCGCGACAGTGGGTGGACTGGCTTCAGACCATGATGGGAAAGGGGAGAGAGAGATTCTAGAAGTGTCTCCCAAGCTAACTTTCTAGCGAGTGCCCATGCGGTGTGGCACGGTGGTGGGCGGGCTGGCCCTGGGTGGTGAGGGGAAAGAGAGAGAGAGACATTCCAGAATTGCCTCCCAAGCAAACTTTCTGGTGTGGTGCTGGCGCAGAGCCGCGCAGCGCGGCGGGCGTGTTTGGCTTTTTGCGTCTGCCTCTGACCTAACAACATTCAACGTTGGTTTTTGGCAATGGCTTATTTCATTCAGCAGGCTGCTCTCCAGTTCCATTGGTTTCACAGCAAATGCCATAACTTCACTCTTCTTTATAGCTGAGTAATAGTCCACTGTGTATGTATACCACACTTTCTTTATCTGTTCATCTGCTGAAGGGCACGGAGTTTGGTTCCGTAGCTTGGCTATTGTGAACATTGAGATGGCTGCATCACTGTAATGTGCTGATTCAGGTGTAAGTCCTTGGGTACATGCCAGATAGTGGGAAAACTTGGTCAGACGGTGGTTTCATTTCAAAATTCATGAGGAATCTCCACACTGCTTTCCCGAGTGTCTGCATGTATTTACAGTCTGACCAGCAATGTGTGAGTGAGCCTTTTTCCTTATGCCCTTGCCAACATTTATTGTTCCTTGCTTTCTTGAGAATGCCATTCTGACTGGTGGGGGAAACAATCTCAGTGTCATTTTAATTTGCTTTTCTCTGATTGCTAGGCATGCTGAGTATTTTGTCCTGTTTTTGACTATTCATGTCTCTTCTGTGAACTGCCTGTTCAGGTCCTTTGCCCATTTATTGATTGGGTTCTGTGGGTATTTTTGGTGTTGAGATTGTTGAGTTCCTTGTGCATCCTGGAGATTAATGCTGTATCTGAGGTGTAGGTCATAATGATTTCCTCCCATTGTGTAGGTTCTCTGTTCCTGTTCTTTATTGGTTTTCTTGGTTCTGGAGAAAATTTTAAGTTCCTTGCCTCCCCCTTGTTGATTCCTGATGTTCCTTCTTATGCCTTAGGAGTTTTATTGGGGAAGTCTGTTCCTGAGCTCACATGGTGGGCGTACTTTTCGTCTAGTAGGACCAGGGTATTCATTTCTATTTTTTGTGCCGAAACCATGCTGTTTTACTTTCTATAACCTTTAGTAGATGTTCGGGTATTGTGATCCTCCAGCATTATTTTCTTGGTGAGAAAAATCTTGAAGAAGACCTTAGAAGATGGAAATGCCTCCCATGTTCTGGGAGAGGCAGAATCAACATTGTCAAATGGCCATACTACCAACAGTGCTGTACAGATTCAGTAAACTTCCCATTAAAATTTCAATGATGTTCTGCATAGAAATAGAAAAAGCAGTCATGAAATTCATTTGGAAAAAGAAGAGGCCTAAAATAAACAAAGCAGTGCTTTATGAGGATGCTGGTAGGTGGATGGACCTGGAGACCATCCTGCTAAAGGAAATAGACCAATCCCCCAAACCAAAGGTAGGATTTTCTCTCTGATATGTGGATGCTAACATGCAGTAAGGTGGGAGAGGGAAGATTAGAAATTCATTGGCTTCGACAAAGGGGAATGAGAAGAGGGAGGTGGACAGGAAGAGGGAACCCTTTAGAGTGAAGTGGAATTAACTTTCCTGAGTTCCTAAGTGAATCCACGACCAGTAAAACTCCCCGTCAGGTACAACGGCAAATGGGATCCTAGTTAGGGTAATTTATACTCCATTTATACATAATACATCTAAGTACGCTACACTGTCATGTAAGTGTGAAAGGAACAAATATAAAAGAACAATGAGTCACAAACCAATACAACTAATAAGAAACACTGCAGAGAGTGTGGGCAGAAGACACACTCATACTTGTTGGAGGGACTGCAAAGTAGTTCAGACCCCGTGGAAGCAGATGGAGTTTCCACAGGAGACTCGCAGTGGCAGCGCCATGACCCAGCTCTCCCGCTCCTTGGTGTTCACCCAAAACACAGGAACCAGCCCCCTATAGGCCTTCAGCCTCGTCAATGATCACAGCACTGCGTCTCCCACACTGAGGTCGGGCCACCAGACCAGGTGACTGTCAGCAGGTAGATGGAGAGAGAACCTGCTTCATGTAGCACAGTGAATTTCCCCTTTATAAACCACTTTACCAAATACCTTGACTGGTGTAAATATACACACACATGAGACAGGGAGAGGCAGAGAGCACGGATCTAAAAATAAATTATCTAAAGAGAAAAGACGTCACTAGAGTACAGAGAGGGCATCTAGGAAGGAAGGAAGTGGGGGAGGGAGAGGGTGGGTGCTGAGGACGGAAGTGAGTGGACAGCACTGCAGACCTACAGGGTGGTGTCACCCTGGACATGAGCAGTATGTGCACCTAAGATGCAGGGATGACCATGGAAATTCACAAAGGACCAGAAGTTTGGTCGTCAGTGACATCAAGTCAGTGCAGACAGTGAGCCCAGAGGGTCCCCTGAAAAGCTGGTGTAGGGAGGTGGGGAACAAAGGTAGGAGACCAGCCCCAAACCCTTCTGCATCAACTCCTGGGCAACCTGAGCTCCCTGTGTGCGGAGCGCCCCCTGCTGGCCATGGATGCCCTGTAGGAAAGTTTGTGTCTGGGCTCACACTGAGGTCCCCTCACTGTGTCTCTGGCACAGTAATAGGTGGCTGTGTCCTCGGCTCTCAGACTGCTCATTTGCAGGTACAGCTTGTTCTTGGTGTTGTCACTGGAGATGGTGAATCGGCCTTTCAGAAAGTCTGGGTAGTAGGTGCCACCACTATTTGGGTTAATTTGACCAACCCACTCTAGCCCCTTCCCTGGAGCCTGGCGGACCCAGCTCAATCAGTAGCTAGTGAGGGTGAATCCAGAGGCTGCACAGGAGAGTCGCAGGGACCCCTCAGGCTGCACCAGGCCTCCCCCAGACTCCACCAGCTGCACATCACACTGGACACCTGCAAACACAGAGGCAGCCTGGTCAGCACACTGTCACTCGTACACGCTGTCTCTCACTCCTGTCACTCACACACTCAGCAGCTCTGGTTCTCCATCAAGTACCTTTGAAAACAGCCACAAGGACAAGCCAGCTGAGCACACAGTCCATGGTGGGCATCTGTGTTCAGTGCTGATCCCTGAGTGGGCTGAGCTGGAGTCCAGGGCTGGGCTCCTGTGCAGAGCTGCAGGGTGAGGGTGGCTGGTTTTCATGGGCAGAGGGAGGCCCTATTTGCATGTGCCCTGCTCTATAGCAGCCCTGGTGGAGGCCCAGAGATGTCTGTGCTCAGAGAAAACTTGAGCATGTGGGAGTTTGTTGGTGGCATTTTATCAATGAAAGACTAAATCAGAATATTACAAATGTTTTCCACGTTGTCCAGGAAGATGAGAGTGACAGGATTTGCCCAGAGTCTTGGCAAGTGCTTCTCTCCTCTGCATTCCTCTACTGCATGAAACTGCAAGGCATAGGGCAGGACAGCACAGGGCCTGTGGGGTCTCCTGAGCCCCTTCTTCTGTGGAGAGCAAGGTGGGGTTGCTGCACCCAGTGTCATCCAGGCCCATGAAGACCCTGGGTGGCAGTCCATCTCAGGGTGCTGGGCCCCTGCTCAGCCCACTGTGTCTGCCTCTGGCTCTCCCATTCCCCTCTGCACCTCTGGCTGACTGAGAGCAGCTGTGTTGACACAGGACATCTTCCCACATCCCACACTTACATGGATGGTGTTGGAGTGTGAGCACAGCTGTGCCATCGTCCTCACCAGGACAGCAGTGAGCCCAGGTGGAGGCACAGGTCCCTGGACCCTGTTCTTCTCAGGCTCACTCTGGGATGGTGCAGATGAGGGACGTCCCTCACCTGGGGCCACAGATGTGGAGGGCTCAGCTGGCCCACCTGTCCCCACTGCTCTGCTGACCCATGTGCTGTGGCCCAGGCAGCTTGTCTCCCCAGCCCCTTCTGTAGCAGCTCCAGCCTCCCAGATGCCAGGAGCCTCCCTGCAATGACATGGATTTGGGCTTCTCCTCCTTCCTGGAACACAGTGCATGGACACTGTGCTGGCCTCCCAGACACCCGGGGACTCTCCACCTGCCTTCCCTGGCCTCTGTGTCTTTCTGCATCTGGGGACGTCTGACTGGGGCAGAGCATGTGGAGCACAGGCTGCTCCTCCCAGAGTCACTGCTGCTGTTCCTCAGGTCAGCCAGACACCTTGGTGTCTGGTCACCTGGGCAGGATCTCAAGTGGGATCAGACATAGTGCACCTTGGCCTGTGGTTCTGGGGGCCGAACTCACGCTGGGAACTCCATGTTCTACACACAGGCTCTACCAGGCTTGCAGAAGTCCACCCATCAAGGGCCATAGGCATGAAGATGTAATCAGGTAAGTCCCTGTCAAGTGTAGGTGAGCGTCCAGGGTGGCTTTTTGTGCCCAGCATAGGTGAGTGGGTCTCAGTCAGCTCATGAGTCATAGGGGAAGGCAGGTCACCTGGGGCAGGCAGACCTGTGTGTCCTTCGTGGCCCATGGTGGACACGCCCTGGAACGCTTCAGAAGTCACTGTGAGAGGTGCAGCAGCTCTGCTGGATCCTATGGTCACAGAGCGGTGATTCCCCCGCCCTCTGACACCCTGCAGAGGAGTGAGCATCCCTTTCCAGGAGCTGCTAGTTCACTTTAACTACTGGGGTATTTCATGGATGCCACAGTTGGACTCTGTTCCTTGTGAAATTTGGTGACATGCTTATCAACACAGATAATGAAGACACCAGCAGATGATGAGGACACCAGCAGATGATGGGGACAACTGCAGATGATGGGGACACCAGCAGATGATGAGGACACCAGCAGATAATGGGGACACCAGCAGATTATGGGGACACCAGCAGATGATGAGGACACCAGCAGATGATGGGGTGTCTGGCTGAGCCCCGGTGTGGATCAATGCCACTTTAAGTCGTGGAATCCCTAGGGCTGCTACTCTTCCTGCCTGGCATTCAGAGCCCCAGTGTGACCCCGCTCCTCTCAGGTCCAGCCTGTCTGCCTCTCTCTGCCTCTTGCCTCCTGCCCTGTGGAGGTGCAGCCTCAGGAGCCCTGGTCAGAGGCAGCCCTGGTTGTCGGCCTCCTGTTCTGCAGACGCTGCTGCAGTGCAGCTCCCTCAGGGTGAGTCTCCAGTCTCAGGCGCTGCTTCCACAGCAGGGGTTGATGCTGGACAGGACCCTGCACATGGCGCACAGCAGGAGGGACATGTGTCCAAGAGGCCTTCCTTACTGTACTCCCGTGGCTGCTGGAGATCTCTTCTTCATCACACAAATTCTCATAAGCATTTATAGAAAATCTACTTTCTATGCAGGAAGAATGTAATGGGGCAAAGCAGTGGATACTGTCCCTGCTGCCCCTGGGCATGGCCTGGAGTACATGGACCCAGCTGAAGTGAGTCAGGCAGGGTAGACCATCACCACACCATCACTCATGTGGGAAGCTGCTGCATCAGGTCCTGGAAAGACAGAGGACCAGTGGCCCCTGGAGACAGGAGGGTGCAGAGAGGGTGAGGGTGGGAGGGTGGTCAGGACCTCGTGCAGGGAGGGCCTTGTCCTGCTGCTCTGCAGCTCACAGTTCACCTGTCCCCACAGCAGGGTGAGCCTCACAGTGCCTGGAGCAGAGCAGCTGGGGGGCTCCCCAAACCAAGTAGGGACAGGGGAGGGGCAGCTGGGTGTGCACAGCTTGGGTCCATCATGGGCCTGGCACTCATGTGTCAGGGTGCTGTCCTCTGCCTCACTAGCCCAGGGTTTTTGTATAAGTAGGAAGGTTCAGCTGGAATGGCAGCTGTGTGTCTGATGGAGAGAGACACTGACATCATGGGAAACAGGCAGGAGTGTGAGGAGAGGGCCTTCAGAATGGGGACCCCTGTCACGTGCTCCCAAGGCGCTATTATTCAGAATATCTAAGGAACCCAAAACTCCTAAGGACAAGACACAGATAACCCCATAAATAAATGGGAAAGAACTCAACAGACACTTCCCAAGAGAAGAAATACAGGTGTCCATCAAATATTGGAAAACAGAGTCCACATGCCTAGTAACCATGAGGTGCCAATCAAAACGACATTGAGATTCCATCTCACTGCAATTAGAAGGCAATCCTCAAGAACACCAGCAATAATTAATGCTGCAAAGGACGTGGGAAAGAGGTCCATTAACTTGGTGGGACTTCAAGTTAATGCTGCCATTCTAGAGAGCAGAGTGGAGAGTCGTCCAAAGACCAGGGGTGGGACCACAACATGACCCAGCTACTCACTCCCCATGTTTATCCAAAAGAACTGGAGTCAGCACAGCCCAGCTGTGTGGCCACATCAGTGTTTAGAGCAGGGCTTCTCCCAGCAGCTGTATTGTGGTGCCATCCCAGATGTCCCCCAACAGGTGAGTGGACAAAGAGAAGGTGGCCTGTCTACAGGACAGTGTTTCCCTCAGAGACAGGACGAGTGAGATTGGGGCATTTTCTGGTCTGTGGATGGAGCTGGAGGAAATCAAGCTAAGTTTAGTAAGACACATTCAGAGGGTGAAATGTCACATTTACTCTCAAATGTAAATTGTAGACGGAAACAGAAAACATATTCAGGTAATTCCACAACATAGCAGAGGGATCCAGGAGAAGAGGAAGGGGATGAGGGTCTGGGAGGAGGAGCAGACAGACTGAGGGGGGTGGAGAAGGAACAATTTGTTCTTTGTCCCTGTAGAGGACACCACAGTGAATCTCCCCATGTGTCCTCACAGGAAGTGCTAACTTAAACAAGATTATGTAAAGATCTGTTAAGAAAAGAAAGGGAAAAGGAGTAGGAAACCAGAAAACAGGAGGGAAAAGCAAGGAAATGGCCGAGGGCTGAAGAGGAGGAAGTTATATCCCACGGCTGTGTAATTGGGTCCCATTGAAATGCAACATTATTAATAATCATGATGCACAAATGTGGGGCCCTCCTGTGTGTCTGTGACCTCAAGAAGTCAGAAATTCTGATGCCTCATGGCCTCAGAGCAGCGCAGTATGTAGGGACCTCCCTTTGTGGCTCTTTGATGTGCCTGTGCTGTGACCAGTGTGTGTCCTAGATGGAGCTGTGTCCTGCCTCCACTGTCCATTTTGTGGGAGTCTGAGTCCAGAGGAGCAAGTCCACCCTGTGGCTGGTTGTGTGTCTCTGTGAGTGCTGTCCCCAAGTCTGCAGAGGCCCAGGAGACCCCGTGGCCCACTGTGAGGTCACTCCCAGAGCAGGTGTGGCCTCCCTCTGTACTTGGGCATGGAGAGTCTCTGCTCTCTTTGCAGAGGTGACTTTGAATGTGGAGAGGAGAACAGAGGCTCAGGACCCTGAATCTTCAAGCATCCACGGGGAGACTGTGAGTGGAGGGCAGGCCCCAGAATTACAGAGAGAGCCACCTGAACCTGCCTCTGCTTTAAACTGAAACCAGTCATTGGGGCTCTGAATAATCCATGTGATCCTTTCACCCTGGGAATCAAAAACTGTATTTAGAAACGTCGGAGTAAAAAGAACCAAAATCAGAAAGATAAATCTATAGGGAATCCCTGCCCAGGAACTAGCTGGACAGACAGGAAGCCTCAACACCCAACAGGAAACCAGCTTTCAACTCCTCTGCACCTGCTCCTGGGTGACCTGAGCTCCCTGTGTGCTGAGCGCCCCCTGCTGTCCCTGGGCGCCCTGCAGGGAGGTTTGTGTCTGGGCTCACACTGAGGTCCCCTCACTGTGTCTCTGGCACAGTAATAGGTGGCCGTGTCCTGGGTGGTCAGGGAGCTCAGCTGCAGGGAGAACTGGTTCTTGGACGTGTCTCTGGAGATGGACACTCGGCTCTTGAGGGATGGGCTGTAGGCAGTGCTAAAACTACTACATATGCGCCCTATCCACTCCAGCCCCTTCCCTGGGGGCTGACGGATCCAGTGCCAGCAGTAACCACTGGTGATGGAGTAACCAGACACAGCACAGGTGAGAGACAGGGTCTGCGAGGGCTTCACCAGGCCAGGTCCCGACTCCTGCAGCTGCACCTGGGACAAGACACCTGGGGACAAGAACAAGAATAGTCAGACTGTACAGTTCATCTGTAGTCACAGCCTCCCCATGGACCCAGGTCTACTCTGGGCAATCTCACCTAGGGGAGCTGTGGCCAGGCACAGGAGGAGACCCAGCAGCCTCATCTTCTACACCACACCCCTGCCTTCCCAGAGACCTCAGCCCTTCTGAACAGAGAGGTGTGAGCTCCCACAGCCCACAGGGCATTTGAGCCCAGGGCAGGAGGAGGAATTTGCATGTGGGGGAGGCTCTTCTTCTATCTGCAGAGGCTGAGGGCAGGCTGCCCAGGGCCTTTGTGCTCCTGAGATGTGTCCCCTGTCTTGACCAGGTGGACCTTTCCCAGTGACAGGAGAGCAGCTGGTTTCAGGGGTGCTGGAGGCTGTCAGAGGGGAGCCCACCTTCCTGAGCCCAGCACTGCCTCCTCCAAGCCCTTCCTCCCTGATCTGGGAGGGTCTCCGAGTGGCAGGAGTTGGCCTAGCTGCAAGAGGCCCCAGGCTCCACTGTAGCCCTGGAGGAAAAGCCCTCAGTGATGACTGAGCAGGAGCCCAGAGCTGAGGTGGGGTCCCCACATCAGGACCAGAGCCTTCCCTTTGTTCCCATGACCAGTTCTCTCCTTCATCTCTGTGAGATTGGGGGCTACAGACTGAGCAGCAGAGGAGGGAGCAGGTCTCAGGAGGGAGGGGCTTCCTGCTGTGTGCCCACTGCCTGCCCTGCACCCTCTGCCCTCTTGTCCTCCTGACGGTTCAGCCAATGCCTGTGCCCAGGAGTGGGTGGGAATGTGCCCTGAGCTCGTCCCCTCCCCTGTCCTGCTCTCTGGTCTTCACCATAACAGGACAGCATGGAGGTGCTGGGCCAGGTGGGAGTCCTGGGAGCAGAGGCAGCTCTCAGCTGCAGCCTGAGGTGAGAGCCACTGAGTGCACCCAGAGCAGCAGGGCCAGGCTGAGAGCAGACAGGACGGCATGCAGGCAGGCTGGGTGAGGGAGGGAGGCCAGGGCCCCTTCCTTGTGCAGCATCCCTGCAGGGAGACCT
>PVHX01033333.1:0-13193 GCA_004024805.1 Geosciurus inauris | reverse complement strand
TGTCCATCTGCAACTACAAAAATATTTTAAAAAATTAATTTGATCACTAAATTCACTATATTATTTTAAAAAACAAGCTTTTCATCAATACTGTTGAAGCCACAATTACCTTCGGAGCCATAAAGTATCACCAATTTGGTAACTTTTATAAAAATGAAGCTATATAGTAGAATCTTATTAATATTCTGAATGAGTTGGGTAGTGGCTACAAACATTGTTTATACCACACAGAAATTGGTTGATTGTCTTCTGGCAGGATACTTAGGAACAAATTAAATAAATTTATTTGATAAAAAGAAGGGCTCTGGATATGCTGGCCTTTTACCAGTGACGACACGTGGCTTTTCAATGCGCTCACTAAAAGGTATTTTTAAAACAATAAACATGTGTTTTTGTTCCTGCACAGTTGTAGTCAACTTCTAGCAATGAGGGAGACTGCCATAACATAATTCTACAGTAAAAAAATGAAGTCAGAGGGCACTTTAGAAATGCACAGATCTGGGCTAGGTGTGTAGCTCAGTGTAGACACTTGCCTAGCATGGGTCAGGTCCTGGGTTCACTCAAACCAACCAACCAACCAACTAACCAACCAACCAACCAACCAACCAACCAACCAACCAACCAACCAGCGAGCAAAGCCCAGATCGGTTCTGGTAGAAAACGTAAGAATGTGCTTTTCTTACTATTTCAAAACCTTGGAACGAAAAAATTCAAAATTTGTCAATAATGTAAAATGTAACACCTAAATAGTTTGTTGGAACAACTGGAATGAAGAATAAATTCATCAGCTGCATTTCAACAAAAATCTTTGCAAAACTGGTCTATCAGTTTGAAAACTGAATAGCACCCTTCACTTCTCTCATGTGGGGCCTTCTCCTTTTCCGGCAATGATAGCCAATCAAGCCAAGTACTTACCAAAGCTCAATTTAGGACTGATCCTGGAAATGCTGTATCAAAACAAATTAAACAAAATGCCCAAATGTAATGAAGCATATCCAAGCACATTTCTTTTATTAAAAATATGAATAGATATTTTTAGTGAAAATTAAAAGAATTTTTAGATAACCTTAACAAAACAAAAATTATTTTATAGATTTTATTAGACTGTGGTAACTTATCAGTTCCTCCACACACAGCACCTTCCCACCTCCACAGCCCAGGACAGATATCCCTAGAGGAACTCTTGAACTGCGGAGACACTTGGTCACCACAGATTTCTCCAGTCCAAGCTGCACACCCAGGCCCTGAGTGCTGGGTCTTCCATCTCCCCTCTCTCCTTGCATTCAGAGGAACAGCTGATGTAAACTAAGGCTGCTGGTCACTGTGGTGTCTCCAAAGGTCAATAGCCAATCTGAGGACCACCTGGGAAGGCGCTCTGAACCAAGGCCTGAGAATAACAGTCACAGCAGCTTCAGCTGAAGTTTTACCCGTGCCTCATGTTCTCCCACACCAGATCCCCATCAACACAGTTATTATTACTTCTATTTAACAGCTGAGGTAAGAGGCTCAAATGCTTGTCAGTTTCCCAGGTACGTGGGCTGGTAGGTGTTAAAGCTTACAGTTGGATCCAGTTGTGACTTCTGTGTCCCTCCTTTTTTTTTGGTACCAGGGATTGTACTCAGGGTACTAGACAACTGAGCCACATCCCCAGCCCTATTTTGTGTTTTATGTAGAGACAGGGTCTCACTGAGTTGTTTAGCGCCTCGCCATTGCTGAGGCTGGCTTTGAGCTCGCGATTCTCTTGTCTCGGCCTCCCTAAGTGCTGGGATTACAGGCATGTGTCTATGCACCTGGCTTTCTGTTCCCTTTTGTGGGAAGAGAGAGGTGTCTCAAGAGAGCACAGTAGTGCCCCCCATCCCATCTGTGGTTTCATTTTTCCGGCTGTCATTCACCCTTGGTGAACCTGCCTAGTTGGCTGTATGGTCTTCCTTCTGATATATCGTCAAATGCGATGTCACTGTGCCAGCAACATTCACCTCCTTTCATCTTCTGAGGTTGGCAGCGTATCGTCTCACACCCTCACAAGAAGCGTGAGTACAGCACATAAGACGTTTCGAGAGAAAGACTACATTCATATCACTTTTATTACAGTAAATTCCTATTTATTGTTAATCTCTTAATTTATAAACTTTATCATGTATGTTAGGAAAAAAGCACAGTGTGTATAGGGTTTGGTACTCTCCATGGTTTCAGGTGTGCCTTGGGTCTTAAAACGCATCTGTCATGAATACTGCTGTAATGGGCTTCATGTTGGTATGGGCTCCCTTAGAGGGTCCGTGCAAAACACAGAAAAGCTCGAAGATGGATGGTGAGATCAGCTCTGCCTAGGAATGTCAGGATTTCAAAGAAGAGAAATGTTTTAGGTATTTCTAAAACAGTTTCCTAAATTTGCTGCCTATCAGAATCATGGGGGGCAGGAAAATTTCTTGGGGCTCCTTTTCAGACCTATCAAATTAGTATTGCAGTGGGGAAAACAATCCATCTGTATTTTCCTCAGTAGCTTCCCTGCACCCAGGTAGAGACTCTCCAACGGCTGGAGGGATAGGCTGGGGCTGACTCCAGGGAGCATCTGGGCACTTCATCCCCTCAAGGTGGATTTGAGTACTGAATGGAAGGCCAGGATCCTGCTGGCTACTCTGGTCACTCAGTTGGGTCCAGAGACCAGGGTCGTTGAGGCAGAGGAAGAATCTCCCCACCCATGATATGAGCCACATGGGCTTGTTTATTGCCATCTGCCCTGGGACTGTGCTTACAGAAACGATTTCTTTGTCAAAACACATGACAGGGAGCCTTTTGCCCGGGGCTTCTGTTTCATAACTCTTTTATTGGAGCAGAAAGAAGTAGCACATTATTGTTCTTCTGCTCCGCTGTTTTCTCATGGATCAAGAAAGTAACAAGCACTTTGTGCAAATAGAAAAGCCCGCTTTGTTGTCTGAGGACAGGGAGGTGAGGGTGCCTTTCACAGACCATAAAAGAGACTGTCCACACAAAAGCAGGCTGGAGGCGATGGGATGGGCAGGAGCGCCTGGGAATGGGTGGAAAGAAATCATTTGAGCTTATTCACTGCCTCAGTCGAGGTTTTACACGGTTCTGTATAAAAGGATCTTGGCAGGCATGTGTCAGAGCTACTTCTGTGAGAAGGATCCTTTGGGGCTGATTTTTCTGAAAAAAAAGGAGCTAGTTGGCCAAGTTGTTGAGGGCACTTTGATGTTTCAAAAAACCTTGGTACTACTAATAAGACAATTAGCAGTGTGCTTTTTCTATGCCACCTGCTCCTGGTGACCTAGGCAGAGGCAAGGTGGCTCTTACCACCCTCAGTTACAGACAAGTCTCAGAGTGAGTTCTTTGCTTGGTTCACCTGGTGAGCCAGGTTCCGGTCCTGACATGTAGTCCCTGTACTTTACTATCACGATGTCAGAAATTATTCAGTCTCATATGCATCTGCCTGCATTACTGGTTCCACAAATCTGAAATTTTCCACGTGGGATTTTCTTTAAATAGAGCACAGAAGTTGATTCTTCCCATAGGCTGAGTCAACTTTAGTTGTCTAGTCAGATGTGCACATGCCTTTGAGGAATCTTGTTAAAAGAATTTTAAAAATTTTTGACGGTATAAAAGGCAACAAGCAACTAGCAATTTCTTCCTAGGTCAGGGATTTTTCTCTCCCCATCTCTAGTAAATTGCTCTTGTTAGAGCAGTGATTTACAGATTTCTAGGAGCATCAGAATCACTTGGAAAACGTGGTAAAACAGAGTGCGTGGTCCTTCCCTGAGGGATTCATTCAACAGGCCTGGAAGAAGCTGGAAAATATGTATTTCTAATAAATTCCCAGGTGATGCTGATGTTGCTAGTATAGTCATCTCACTTTGAAAGCCACGTTTCTACAGTGATTTTTTTCCTGCACGTATTCCCAACATGCATACCTCCATATCCCTGTGCATATACACAATGGATTATTGAAAATGGACCCCTGGATTACTGATAATTTGGAAGTTTGTTTTCTTTCACAAAATATTCTAAATATCATTCCTACTCCTATCCAAGATTAAGGATATCCATCATTCTTTTTAGTGGCTGCATAGAATTATATCATGTGTTTGAACCATTATTTAGTCTATTTTTAGGCGTTTAATTTGTTTTCACTTTCTATTACAATGCTGCATTCTTATGTGTTTACATTCTTCTAATATTTATGAAGGATAAATGCACAGAAGTGGAATAGATGGGTAATAGTGTATACATGTTTTAAAATTATATAAAACTGTCAAAATATCCCTCTTCTCATCAAGTTTGTTCCAAGTTTTATTCCTAGCAATAGAGTTTGAAAAATGCCTCATTGCCTAGTATGGTGGCATCTGCTTGTAATCCCAGCTATTCAGGAGACTGAGGCAGGAGGGTTATACATTTGAAGCCAGCCTGGGCAACTCAGACACTGTTTTAAAAAAAGGGCTGGGGATGAATCTCAGTGGTACAGTGCCTGCCTAACATGTGTGAGGCCCTGGGTTCGATCCTCAGTACTATAAAAATGCCTCATTTATACTGGATGTTAGGGCTAGTGTTGTAGCATAGTGGTAGAGTGCTTGCCTAGCATGTGTGAGGCACTGGGTTCAATCCTCAGCACCACATAAAAATAAAATTAAAGGTCCACCAACAACTAAAAAGATATTTAAAAATACTGGGTGTTAGGAATTTTTTTCTTTATCTTATGGGTAAGAAGTGTTATATTTTAATTTGTGTGACTATCAGTGAAAATTGGGCATATATTATTAGCCAGTTATATTTCTTCTGTGATATGCCTCCTTACATCCTTTTTCTTTTAGAGAAAAGTTCAGAATGATAGAAAAATTCGTGGAAATTTCCTCATGTTGGGCATGGCTTGGGCCACTGATACCTTACTGAAGTAATTTGGAGAAGCCACAGAAATGAGTAAAGATTAAGGCAGGGATATAGAAAAGCAAAAGGAAAGATTGTTTAGCCTAGAGAATAGAAGACTGGAGGAAGAGGGGAATTTCTCAATGATGAGTGTTTGTTTATGCTGTTATAACAGAATACCCAGACTAGGTAATTTATAATAAGTAGAAATTTATTGGCTCATTGATCTGGAGGCTGAAAAGTTCCAAGATAAAGGTATCAGCAGGTTTGATGTCTTGTTAGGGTTGGTCTCTGCTTCCAAGGTGGCACCTTAATGCTGCATTATGTGGAGGGGAAGCAATGCTGTTCCTCACATGGCAGAAAAGGGCAACTGAACTTGCTCTTTTATAAAGAACTCACTCCTGTGATAACGGTCTGATTATTTCTCATTGACTCCACCTTCCAACACTGTTGCATTGGGGATGAAGTTTCTGACACATGCTTTTTGGGGGACACATTCATTCACAACAGATTTTTATTTTTTATTATTTTTTTGAGAAGGGAGGCTAATGTGAGCTCTTTCTGCCAGGAGCATGGACCAACTTGAATTCCCATAGATGGGCTGTATTCAGTGCAAGTAAGGGTTTTCTGATTATGAGTGTTAGTCTTAATCTACACTTCCATTTTTAGAGACTCAATTAGAGATAATTTTGGTGCAGTACCTCCTACACCTGAAATCATGGAGCACAATCTTCGAAATACTTCTGTGTTCCCTTTTTAGGCTAGAAATTTTAAAAATACAATGAGCAGTCAGGTCAAACTGATTTCATGTAATTAAAAGTTTGGACTCTTTCCAACTCATCTTCTGCTTCAGTGTGTGAATTGCTCTTCACTCTTCTCCTAGTAGCACAAGACTCAGTGCTTTGGGGGGCCTCATTTGCAGAGCTTTGTCCTCTTCCTAGATGTTGACTCTGGCAGAAAGTTAACATAACAGCCCAGCTGAGCAGCTGAGAGGTCCCTTCCTCTTCATGATGTGTTTTGCGTTCAGGGAGTTTGGAGTGGTGGGACACTGTCCTAGATCATCAGCCCTCCTGGCACACACACACTGCCCTGTCCCTGGAAACAATCTTGACTCCAGTCACCTCAATAGGTTTTTTTCCCCCTGTTTTCCAGAAGTATATTCTTGTCCTCAGCATTAGCAAATAGTGCAGTGAGTGGAAGTTACTACTAAACTACATGATAGCCAGAGAACCAAGGTATCTTCAAC
The DNA here is from genome assembly GCA_004024805.1 of Geosciurus inauris. Taxonomy (NCBI): domain Eukaryota; kingdom Metazoa; phylum Chordata; class Mammalia; order Rodentia; family Sciuridae; genus Geosciurus; species Geosciurus inauris. Next base: position 7,075 of record PVHX01033333.1, on the reverse strand, counting down.
TTCTCCTGAACCTTCCATGTTTCGGCACTGGCTAGGTCTTACCAATTGTCTGTAAAATATCCATTTTTTTCATCTTCCTTCTTCCTGCTTTTGTCTAAGTCCTTTCTCCTGTTCTTGAATGTACGCATTGGCCTGCTGGTTCCTCCAGTCTGTTTTACCATGTAACCATCATTCATCTGCCTTCTGTGAGAATTGACTTCATCTTTGTGCCTAATACATTTAAGAATTGCATGAGACTGAGTTAATTACAAGGAATAAATAAATAAATTTTAAAAATGAAGTTTGGTTAAAAAAAGAATACAAGAAATCAACCCCTTTACTTTGAAGAAATTGGGTTTCCAGGGTGGGGTTCCAGAGGCAGATAGACTTGGAGGTGGGCCTCCAAGGGTGCATGGGTAATGTGAAAAACAGAGTCATCCACTCAGCTATCATGTCCCCTTTCTTGATAGTGATGCTGGAATGTACTCAGGGAAGTGGCTTCCCACTCCAGCTGCAGAAGGTGAATTCGGATTCATTCAAAGAAATCAAGGTTATTCCCATTGCAGTCATTAGACCAATGGAATGTGAGAAAAAGTCTGCTGGGTGGTAGGGAAAGGTATCAGGTAAAGGTTTCCTTCTCAAAGGAAATCCACAGGAAGGAAGCCCCTGTTCTTCGGAGATGTTGCATGTGACTCCTGAGATTGCAGCAGCCACCTTGTGGCTGTGAGTTGAGATATGGCCAATGTACTGAAGTTGGCAGAGCAGACAGTTGGAAAGTACCTGGGTCCTTTAAAGTGTCATCAAGGCTACAAATTTAGCAACTCTGGATACTGCTTGCCCTCAAACACCCAGAACATGAGAAAACAAATTTGCTTAAATCTCTTTTAGTAGGGACTTCAGTTACATGCAGCCCAAAGCATTATGCAGGTGGGCTGTAGCTCTATGCAAGTGGGATAATTATGTTCTGGCTTGCAATTCTGGGATCTTAGTAGGTACCATTTAATTCTAACACCACCCCCACCCCGCCGCCCCATCAAGTCTGCAGACCACAGGGTGTTACTGAATGCCAAATCTGTAGTGTGGCCTGATGGAGAAGTGGGACATCAGGAACCAGAACATGTGTTGGTAGCCCTTCATCATTCCCATCTTCTGCCAGAGAATTACCCATCATATCCAGTAATAAGGAGGCTCCAACTTGGAAGGGCACCTTGACCATCAGCAAGGCCAGAGGTCAGGCAGAGGATGTAAATGAGTGAAACAGGCCTAGGAGTTGCTTATTAACCATGGAAGATTATTCTCTATTTTATAAAGAAAATATAATTTTTTGATGCATATGGACTTCTTGGTTTACCTTTCACATTTTTATGGTCATGGAAAAAGAAAACTAGTTCTCTACTGAAAAATAAGGCACCTAATTCTCAGTCTGTAACTTGTGGGGTGCAGTGACTTGGAAAGAGTGCCCCATTAAAGGGAATGGCTGTAGACTGATTGTTGCTATGTGAAGGTCTTGGAGCAGTATGACGACCTCTGATTTTTCAAGAGAAGTCTGAAATCTGATTTAAAACAACTTTAAGATATATCCTTTTGTTTTCTGAGCATATGCAGGTTATAGGGATGCACATTTAGGAGCAGAGCCTGGGGACAGAGGTATTTATAGTTAGGAGTACAGAGCAGGTTGGTGAACATGCAGGTTATAAGAGATAGAGCTTGGGATTTTGATGGACAAGTGAAGAATTTTTTTTTTCTTTTGGTACTGGGGATTGAACTCAGGGGTTACTCAACCACTGAGCCACATTCCCAGCCCTCTTTTGGGAGATAGGCAAGGATAAAACCTGGCAGAGTGTGAAATCTAGGGAGAAAACCAGTGATAAACCAATATTTGTGAACTTTAAGTGGAACTCAAACTACCAATCCAATTCTGCCAGTGTGTGATTCCTTTTAGAAAAATGTTCAGTAAACATTGATCTCTTCCTAGGCATAAACCATGCCTGGTTCTGGGAGTGAGGAGGAAGCTTCTGCATTTGCCTTCTGTTAAATTCACTTTCAGGTGGCCTGGCTGGGACTAAAGGAGGCTTCAGGAAAATCCATGCCTAGTTTTGTAAAGATACCTCAAAATGCTTGCTGAGCAGCAGCTTCCAATAGTTAGCATTTCTGAAGCTTCTAGCTGTTGCCTCTAGGGCAGGCACCCAAGGGCCAGCTGGAAGGGGTATAGTGAGGAGGGCCTGCAGGAGTCCTTTTGGGAATGAGGTCACACTGTCTTCTGAGCCTCATCTTTGTGTCTGTCACCTCTTATTGCCCTCTGATTGGGGGTGGGGGGCCCTGGAAGACACACTATACCTGCTTTGTGACTACATGTGTCTCCCTGAGGGCGTGTTCCTATGCCTTGTGCAATGACTGTCGAGTTGCTTGGCATAGGTCTGAATGCGTTTCCCAGGCATATGGCATGATGACACCTGGCTGGCCCAGCTCTCCTGTGAACATTTGGCTCCCCTCGTCTCTGCTGTATTCCTTTAATAGACACTTAGTATAGTAGTGAGAACCAGCTTCAAAGATCATTCACAATGCACCTGTGTTGAGTGAGATCTTATTTTGTGTATATATAACAGGATTCCCAGGGATCAATAAGGCTGAAACCAACAAAACAAACAGATGTATAATGCAGATTGTTTGTATTGCTAATAACAGTTAATGCAATAGCTATTTATTGAACATTTGCTTTGTGCCCATCTTTGGGGCTAAGAGCTTTCATGCACTAACTCATTTAAGCCTCACAAAACCTCTGAGTTAGATATGATTAATAGTGTTATTTTACTGTGAGACCTGGAGAGTTTAGTCACCTGCCTGAGATCCTCAGTGGTAGAGCCAGGACTTGATCATAAGCCCATGCATGTGACCATGCATTGCAGTGTGTTTTTGGCTGTCAATTGTCCTTGTAGTCCTGGGATCAGCCCTTTTAATTGTGATACTTTTCCATATACTTTAAACTAAAAATCTAAAATTTTATTTAGGATTTAAAATTCTTCACACACAAATGAGTGGAGCTATAGTCCTTCCCACCCCTGTATGAGATATGACACCTAGTCATATTTGCTTCAAATTTAAAATAAGTGGTTTTTTTGAACTCTGGAATGATTTATAGTTCACTGAGGGAGAAGGACAAGACTTTTAGAAAGCCCAGAACCAATTCAGAAAAAATTTGACAAAATTGATTATATACATAACATTTTTTGATGTGGCAGAAATAAATGAAGTCAAAAGATGAGTGATTGCAAAAGTATTTACAATACTTTACAAGTGACAAATAGTTAATATTACACAAAGATTCTATAAGTTAAAGAAAAACTAATTAAAAATGAATAGGAATAGCAATTCAGAAAAGAATCCACATGGCCAATTATACCATGCCAATTTTGTTCTTTCCTAGTTACTCAGTTTCCTGTATCCCTTTGCAACCATCAGTGGTTGTTTAACCTAGCACTGATCCATAAAATACAGAGGGAAGGTTGTTGTAGAATCTCTGGGAAGGCCTCTGCTTTGCTGATAAAAGGCGCAAACGTGGATGTTGCTACCTTTGTAACTCTACCTGGAATACAAACATAACTGCTGCCTGGAGTTGTAGCAGCCATCCTGTAACCATGAGAACATGAGCATGGTGTTTTAGCTTTCTATCACTGTGACAAAATACCTGAGAATAATCAACTTAGAAGGAGGACGTGTTTGTTTTGACTCAGTTACAGATGTTTCAGTCCATGGTTGCTTGGCCCCGTCGCTTTGAGTTTTGGTGAGGCAGAACATCATGAGGGGGAGCATGTGGTAGAGGAAAGATGCTCCCTCATGGTGGCAGGAAGAAGAAAGAAGAGGCTGGGGTTCCCTATATCCTTCAAGGACATGCCACCAGTAGCCTACTTCTTCCAAACAGTCCCTACCTCCTCAAGTTTCCATCACCTTCCTATAGTGCCATCAGCTGGGGACCAGGTCTTCAACACATGGGCCTTTGTGGGACATTTAAGATCCAAATCATAACACATGGGAACAAAATTCAACATGCTAATGAAATAGAGCAGAAACAATCTAAGTTCTTAGGCTTCTGAACCAATTCTCTCTAACACTTACCTCCAGGCTCTTGTTATATGACAAAGAAAAATCCTTTTTTGTTTAAACCGTTGCTAGTAGTTTGTTTCTGGGTGCCAAATATATCTTTAATCAGGTATGTACACACCCACTAGTGAGCCATTCCTATGTATGATTCCATTCTAAGAAATGAAATGTCTACCAATGTGTAGACATTTATGTACAGTTATGTATAACATTGTTTTTGGAAGCAAAGAACTGAAAATGAATGATCTATAAATAGTCATAATGCTAAAATGTATTTTTGTACAAGAAAATGCTATATACTGTTAGGATGATGTCTATTGGCATGGAAAAAAGTTCATAATGTACTACTGGGTGAAAAACAGCAAACTAAATAGTTAACACAACTATAACCCCTAATTTGTCAAAAAGATATGTATGTGTAAATGTTCACACTAGCATATAAAAAGTGACAAAACTGTCTAGAAGGGATGAGGGAATTAATAGAACTGAAATAAGCCTGGTAGAAAAGATGATTTAAATATTATTAAACTTTAGGGTTCTTGACTATGAAGAGAAGCAGCCCAAATAATAATAATATATATGGTATTGATGATTATGTTCCAAATATGTAATTGAAAATTTACAAGTGTTTTTGTTTTCTCATAATTTCTTATTCCTTCATTTCCTCCTATACCAAGAATTCAAAGACAGGTTTTATTTCCCTTTTACTGATTTGAAGGCAGAATTCAGCCTTAAACTGTTTACGTTGAGGTCATGCTTAGTTTCCAGAATGAAAAAAAATGTTTGAAAGTGTGATATGTTTAAACAGAGATGGAGTGTTTGAATAGTTTTAATATATATACACACACATATGATTAAGATTACAATCACAAGAACACTTGTAGAATTCTGGTACATCAACGTTTTCAGTTTTCAGCACTGAATATAAAAACTCTTCATGGTTCCTTATACAATTAGTATTAAGGCCACCGAGCAATGTTAATTCATCTCCAAAACTTTAATAACAGGGGCCCAATTTATAGAATTCAATCTTCACCTCTTCAATTTGAAAATGAACTTCAGGTCATTACTAGAAAACTGATTTTCTGTAGGAAAGTGAGCCCAGTTATTTCTTGCCAAATAAGTTTTCCATAGACAGTTTCTCTAGAATGAACAAATGGAATCATTCATTTGAGGAACTACTTGTAAATGCCCTTCAAAGGCATTTTTGAAGCGGCATCTTTTTTTTTTTTTTTTTTGTACTAGGGATTGAACTCAGGGGCACTCAACCACTGAGCCACATCCCCAGCCCTATTTTTTATTTTAGAGACAGGGCCTCACTAATTTGCTGAGGCTGGCTTTGAACGTGCAATCCTCCTGCCTCTGCCTCCTGAGCTGCTGGAATTATAGGCATGTGCCCCCATATCCAGCTTGGAAGTGTTTTGACAAAAGAAAATTACCCAAAACTGATTTAATTTTAATTGTTGAGCTCAAGTGGGGACTTTTCCTCAAATGACATGAACAATGCAATTTTTCTCCCACGGTTTAAAAAAAAATTGCTTTGGGGGCTGGGGTTGTGGATCAGTGGCAGAATGCTTGCCTGGCATGTGTGAGACCCTGGGTTCGATCCTCAGCACTGCATGTAAATAAAAAGATCTATTGACAACTAAAAAATATTTTTTAAAAATTGCTTTGCCCGAAGAGCTTAGTCACATGAACTGTGTAAGGTGGGAGACCACCATACTGTACAGATAATTCGTTGTGCATCAAACCATCTTGGTTAAACTGGGGTGGGAATTAGCATAAAGAGTTAATTGCTTCAAAATATACTCTACTGTCATGAATATCTAAAGAACAAATAGAGTTGATTGCTACATTTGCCATGTGTTCACTTTTTATTTTGGCAATCAACAGATTGTTGGTGAAAGACACAAGGAATTTAAATTGCTTGCTGAATGCTGCCGCCATGAAAGCGGGATGAGAAATTCCAAGGGAACAATGTCACAGTAGCACTGTTGGTATTTTCACTAATTTTGACCTGTCTACTTCAAGCTTTTTGAGAATGTTCTCAACAAAAAAAAATATATTCCTTGATGTTGTGTCATATCATGTGCACGTGTCCAAAATTTTTTGTTAAAAACCAAAAGACTAAAATAATACTTATTGGACTCCATGAACAGCTAGCCATATATTCTCTGTATCTATGCTGTCATCTGTGACAAGGAAAAAAATAACAATGTGCTTTTGCCTAACTAATTTGGCCTGTATGTATTGAATCTAATTTTTATTTTTTTAATTTATTGGTTCTTTTTATTGCATATGATGGTAGAATCTATTTTTACATAATTATAAAAGCATGGAATATACCTTGTTCTAATTCAGTCCCCAGTACCTCTCTCTCCTCCCTGACCCTCACCCCTTCTTCTCTTCCCTTTAGTGATCTTTTTGCCATTTACCCATAGTTGTTATTTTTACAATTTCTTGTGGACCCTCATGATGGTGAGATTCACTATGGTATATTCATATATGTATACAGGCAAGTTAGGTCAGATTCATTGCACTATCTTTTCTTTTCCCATCCCTCCTCCTTTCCCCTCATTCCCCTTTGTCTACTCCACTGAACTTATATATATTTTTGTTTAATCACCTACTCCTTTGTTGTGGGTTAGCTTCCACATATCAGAGAAAACATTTGACCTTTGGCTTTTTGGGATTGGCTTATTTCACTTAGCATGATAGTTTCCAGATCCATTCATTTACTGGCAAATGTCAAAATCATTCTTCTTTTTTTTTTTTTTTTTAATTTTTATTCTTGTTTTATTTAGGCTTACATGTTGACAGTGTAAATTGACTCATTGTACATAGATAGAGGATAACATATCAATTCTCTAGTTGTAAGTTGTATAGAATCACATCATATATGCAGTCATACATACCTCAAAAAAAATAAAATATTTGGGAATCAACTTAACAAAAGAGGTGAAAGACCTCTACAATGCAAACTACAAGACACAGAAGA
>PVHX01033332.1:0-13194 GCA_004024805.1 Geosciurus inauris | reverse complement strand
AGCTGAGACTGCCTTTGCCCTTTTGATTATCCTGCCTCAGCCTCCTGAGACACTAGGATAGCAGGAGTGCACCATGGGCCCTGGCTCAATAGTGTCTTTTAAAATTAGTCTAAATCCCAAATTGATTTATACATTTTTTAAATGAATATATTTTTCAATTTTTATTTACATGAAAATTTGTTGTTTTGGTGTATAAAATGTTGACATATTTATATGTACATAAAATATAAATGACAATTTATATTTTGATCAATTTGATTTTGTTGTCTTTTTACCATTAATCTTCTCATCTATAATAACTGCCCTCCTTTGAAAATTCCTTTAACAGTTATATTTGCCCTTAATGTTTTCTTTCCTTCTTAATTATAGATCAAATAAACTTATGGGATGTTTCAGAAATGTCATAAAAGATAAATACTATTACTGCTATCACAGTGTGTTTAATGAATTAAGATTTGAAAAATCCATAGAGCAGTATGAATACATTTGAAATGACCCAAGTGATTGTTGTTGCTATTTGCTATTTTATTAATATACATAAAGCTCATAAAATGTTTGAATTCACATTTAACAATAAGTGTTTTCTTTACTGATTGACCTCATTGCAATTCAAAATTTATCTTATACCATTGTTATTGGAATTGCTGGAGAACCTACTATATATTCAGAAAACTAAGACCCATCACAGAATTACTAAATCAAAATTTGCAAATCTCTGATTCATGATTTTACAATGAAACTTTGAGAAATACCTTTCTTAATCACCATAACTTTCTTTTATTTTCTTTTTTGGTACTGGGGATTGAACTCAGGGGCACTCGACCACTGAGCCACTTCCCCAGCCGCATTTTGTGTTTTATGTAGAGACAAGGTCTCACTGAATTGCTTATGCCTCGCCATTGCTGAGGCTGGCTTTGAACTCGTGATTCTCCTGTCTCAGCCTCTCAAAGTGCTGGAATTACAGACGTGTGCCACCTTGCCCAGCTCACCATAGCTTTCTTATCTGAAAAAGATAAGATTTATCTTATGAAATATAAAATAACAATTAAAATGTAGATTGTACATATTATATTTTATTTCATAAAAGTGTAATATGCACACTCCTTTTGTACTTGTGCTCTTTCCTCTGAATTAGATAAGAGAGAGTATCACTGTGTTTGAAAATATCTTATATAGTTAAAGTCACTCACCTACATGAAAGCAAGTTCTAACACTTTTTAAAAAATACTTTTTAGGTATAGATGGACACAATATCTTTATTTTATTTATTTTTATATGGTGCTGAGGATTGAATCCAGTGCCTCATGCATGCAAGTCAAGTGCTCTACCACTAAGCCACAATCCCAGCCCCTCTACTGACTCTTATTTGAACATAATTTAAATTAAAACCTCTGAATGATCATTTGATCAACATGCTATTTATTTACCAATTCTTATTTCAGGAAGTTTTGACATTCAGTGATGTGGCCATTGACTTCTCTGAAGAGGAATGGGAATGTCTGGAGCCAGCTCAGCAGAATTTATACAGAGATGTGATGTTAGAGAACTATAGAAACCTGGTCTTTGTAGGTGAGCATAACTTTCCTTTAAAATTCCTAATTAATTATCATTATTTAATCTTCTTTCCTTGAAGAATTTTTTTTTGAACTTTTCTGCAAGAATGAGTTTCAGATTTATTCTTTCAAAAAAATGATTGAGTAGTTCTTGGTAGAGACAAGAAAATGTTAAAGACATATCTTTTAGTCTTGAATTTCTTCCTTTCTTGGCATAATATATATTCTTCACTTTAGACATGTAGTACCTAGAGTAATTTAGTGATGTAAAATATTGTGGCCTACAAATAGCAGAAGACATAGTTGAGAGGCCCAAAAGTTGAAAAGAAAGCCACACTTCAAAATGTTGATTGAGAAGGTATGCAGCACAAAAGATTTTTCAGAAGGTTTGATTTCTTCTTCTGTTATTATAGGAGAACATGCACTGCTTTGTGTGTTTCATGATTGCAAAATTTTTAATCTTCTCTTTGTCCTCCAGTGATGTCCCAGTACATTCAAATTAATAAGCAAAACATTCCCCTTGCCCTGTGATTGTCAGAATTGTCTGACATCACTTTCATTATTTGCAAAAATTGCATATTTATGGAGATCTACATGTCAACCCATTGTAGTATATTAAAAATATAAAGCAGTTAGCCAGGCACAGTGACTCAAGCCTGTAATCCCAGCACTTAGGGAGACTGAGACAGGAGAATTGTGAGTTCAAACCCAGCCTCAGCAATGGCGAGGTGCTAAGCAACTCAGTGAGACCCTGTCTCTACATAAAACACAAAATAGGGTTGAGGATGTGGCTCAGTGGTTGAGTACCCCTGAGTTCAATTCCCAGTACCAAAAAAAAATTTATATATATATATATATATATATATAAAGCAGTTTCTCTAATATTATTTATATATTTAGTCATTAAAATTCCCTTATGTGAGCTCTTTCTGAATACTTGTAAAGGATTTTCTGTGAAATTTTCTGTCATGTAACAAATGTCAAGATGGACAATGACTTCCCTTTTGAGAAATAGTCACAGGTATAAATCATAGTTAATAAAAGAATTCATAAAATAATACATCTGGGGATATTTACATTTTTATTTTTTATTTTGTAGTGTAGGTTCTATGTTATACAATGTTTCTGATATCAGTTAATATTTTATTTTTACCTACATTTTATGATTAAATGGAAATTTCCATTGCTTCACAAATTACAACAATGTGAGTTGAAATTAAGATATTCATGATTATTATTTTCCAATGATATTATATGTGCTTTTGTTTGCTTATATAAATATTATGTCTGTTTTTTCTTAATGACTTTTGTATTTTATCTTGATTGGCTTTTCCTCCTGCCTATGTACACAGTAATGGAAATTTTCTATATGTAAATGTAATGGAGACTGAAGACAGTGGTACTTTAATGATGAACTATATCCCCAGCTTCACTTTTATTTATAGTTGGATAGAGGTTCTCACTAAATTGTTGAGGATGGCCTTGATTTTGCAATCCCCTGGCTCAGATTTCCTAGTAGCTAGGATTACATGCATATGCCCATCATCTACATATTGATGAGTTTGTTTTTAATTATAGAATAAAGACCACAGTATTTTAAATGTAGCTTTCAAAAAATGTTGTACATCTCTTTATCTTTTATGTGCTTCTTGTAATTTTTATTGTGATCAAAACAGCAAAATAAAATTTGCTGTCTCCAACATTTTAAATACACAGTTCAGTAATATTAATTCAAATTCTTATGCAATATATCTCTGGAAAGTTTACATCTCAAAAACCAAAAACAAATCAATTCCCATATAATCCAGGGCTCATTTCTGTCTCCCCACCACAAAAGTCATTCTCTTTTCTGTTCAAAAAGCTTTGCTATTTTTAGTGTATATATGTCATATTAGTAGAATTCTGCACTATTTCTCTTTTTGTGAATTATTTCAGTTAACCTAGTGTACTTAAAATATATCTTATTATAGATTTTACATTTTTTCTTACTTTTTTTGACTTGAAAAATATCCTAGAGTTTGTATATTCCAAATTACGTGATCTACCCTTTTCAAAGGATGTTTGGTTTGCTTCCCACATGATGGGTACTTGAATAATATTGTAACAAGTGCAGGTGTGCAATATGTTTTAATTTGCCTTGGATATGAAGGCTTATTACCATACTCACTCCAAAATCCACTTGCCTATCTGCCTAACTTGATATCTGTGTTAACAATTGAATACTACAAATTTTAGTATATTTTTAGGCAGGGAAACATTCTTCCAATTTTTTTTTTTGTATTTTGAATATATTTTAGGTATTTATTCAATTTTGTGTTTTGATACAATTTCTAGAATAGCTTTCTCTGTTTCTGTAAAACATAGCATTGAGAGTTTGATAAATATTACATGAACTCGCAAGTTAACTTTGAGTAATATAAACATCTTTTAATTTTATCATTCAGTTCTTGGACAACATCACGTTCAAGAGTGTTCAATCAATTGCCAAATATTTACGGACTTTTGAATATTCCTTCCGCTTTGAATTTCTAATTTTATTCTATGTCAGCTACAAAATAATTTTAATATTTTTATATCTATGAATGGTTATTTTAATGTATGAGTTGTACTGTCCAGTATATCTCACTTGTTCTTGGTAACATTAAATATATATGTCTGAGCATTTCAAAATATTTTCAAATTCTTACTTTTGCAATTACCATTTTTTTCACTTTATTTTCATTTTCAGTAATGTGGAGGTTGGTGTCTCCTATATTACAGTGATTCTATTTTTTTATTCAATTCTCTCAATGTTTTCTTTATGTTTGGAAGTATGAAAAAAATTGTAAATGTGTCTACTTTTATTGCAGAATCCTATAAAATGTTTTCTTTTATCTTCATAAAATATTTTGCGTTTTTTCAAAGTTTTTGTTAATTTAAAATATATTTTAATCTCATAAAACTTTTTGTTTTAAACTATATTTTGTGCACCATAATTTAGCCACTCCAGGTATCTTTTGGTCCCTTTTTATGTGATATTTTTATATCCTTTTGCTTTTAGTCTATTTGTTTCCTTAGATTTAGAGTGTCCTGTAGACTACATACAGTTGCAACTTTTTTAGAGTTTAATTCAGGTACTAAAGATTTTTGTTTTGATCAGAGTTTTGTAATTATACATTTGCCAACAAAGAAATTTCTAAATATATAAGGAAGCAAATGGAAGAGAAAAGCAAGATGTGGAGGCAAATGGCTGCTCCTCTAAGCTGTTATTTTTATTTATACCATTAGATTTCATTAGGTCACTGGCATCATTAGTACATTACTGTTTATTATATCATCAAGCAGCATACTGTAGGTTATAATGTAAGAAGTTCTTGCTTATGATTTGATATGTGTTCTGGCCAAGCATGTATTAGTTATATTAATAGTTCTTGGGAAAAACAACAGAATGTCCCAGCTGTGGAAAACAAGATACATATTTTTCTGCAGGAGTTTACTCACTATAGAAAGCACTGTCTTGTTCTTTCCCACAGTCAGAACTCTTACATAAAAGTGAAAAACTTTCTACTCATACTTTGCAAGTTGTTTGCTGTATCTCTTCTAATAGTTTTTCCTATTTAATGGTTACACTTGTAATTAATTGGTTGTCATGGTGATGGCTTTTATTCTTCACCATTTAGCTGTATATATATTCTATTGGTATTTACTTTGTCATTTACATGGAGATTTTATTAAGATTATTGTAAGTTTACTCTATATTTTAAACTGGTAACAAATTGACTTCAATTCATTATAAAATTTAATATATTTATATGTTCTTTCAAAATTATGTTATTAATATTTCATTAATAGCTCATACCCATTAACAGTTTTGTTCTTATGCTTTTTTCAAATTCTATTGCAAAATTAGATGTTTTTGACCCATTATTACAGTAAAATAGATGTTTGTGACTTTGCCAAAAAAAGTTTAAAATTTTATGTGACTTGTGTTGCTGTGCACATTTATATTTTAGTATGAGGGCTTACCATTAGTATTTTTTGGAGAACAGATCTAGTGGCGATAAATATTGCAGGCATTGGTGTATCTTTCTTTTTCCAGTGTATCTGGGGATTGAGCTCAGGGTCTTGTGCATGCTAGGCAAGCACTCTATCAACTGTTATATTCCTAGCTCCCTGCATTTGTGTATCTTCAAAGTCTTTATATTTATTCTCTCTTAAAATTGTTGTGAATATAATGTCTTAGTTGCTAATTTTATTCTTTTATCCCTTAATAATATTTCCCAATTTCTTTTTTTATTGCAAGGTCTCTATCAAGAATTTCAAAATTATAGTTATACATTTCTAGGTGATATATCTTTTTCTCTTACTGCTCTGTGAGTTTTGAATCTTTGATTAAAACCTGTCTCAAGTCTTTTTCTGATTTTTATACTTGGAGATAATTGAGCTTCTTGGATGTTGATTTGTTTTATTTTTCATATTTTATTTTCTGTGACTTTTCTTATTGGTACTGAGGATAGAACTTAAGGGTGATTTACCACATAGTTACAACCCCAGCCCTTTTTATTTTATTTTTAATTTTGGAAAGATCTTATTACATTGCTGAGGCTGGCCTTGAAAGGTTAATCCTTCTGCATCAACCTCTTATATTGCTGTGTTTAGAGCTGTGCACAACCATCTCTGACCCTTTCAGAAACATTTAAAGAAAATCTTTAAATACACATATTCTGCTTATTACTATTAACAATTTTTGAGTAAATTTTATTGAATTTTCTGTGTCCTGGTTTAGTTCACTAGACTTCTTTCAAATGGTAATTTATGATTTCTTTGGGTGAATAATAACTCTCACTTTCCTAATGTTTTATTCCTAATTTGATACTTTGATTAAGACATGTTTTCATTTTTGTCATATTGGAATATTTTCAATACATTTGTCCATTTCAAAACCAGCCAGCAGTAGAATACAGTTAAACATTTATGGTAATAATTTCAAAAATCTGTTATCTCTAGGTTTTTTGTCAAAATAGAGAGAAATCAGTTTTTGGACTGTCCCAAAGAAAGCTGTACATTTTTGCATATGTTTTATATTTTCCTTTTTCAATAAGAGAAAAGGAAATTGGAGATTTTCTTAATGATATATTGTGAAGGAGGAAAGGCTGTGTTTAATAAAAGTAAGATGATTTCTTCCCCTCTATTATATTTCTCTCCATAGTATTGTACTCATCTTTGATACTGTGAACTCTAAGATGGATTGGACAGTTCTCACAAAGTACTTTTCTGTGTGTGTCATTTTGTTTATATATTTCTGCAGTAATTATAAACTTGGATTTACTAATATTCTACCCTGCTGAGGTTCCTTCATTGCCGTAATTTCTTATGTTTACAAAATATACTCAGCCCATACTAATCAGAAAATATAATGTGTTATTTTTATTTGTTTCAGCCATGACTTCTCATCACACTCAAGAATTTTTCCCAGAGAAGGAAAAAAAATATTTATATAAAAAAGACATAAAGGCAAGATTTGGAAATTGTAACCTTGACTATTTACAACTAAGAGAACAATGGGAAAGTGTGAGTGAGATTGAAATTGAAAAATTATGTTATGATGTAAAACACCAATTAGTAGTTACTCTTTATAACAAAAATTTTACTGTCAAAAGACATCAAGAACAATTAATATCTCAGAGAAAAATTCAATTTATTCCAGTTACTTTTGAGGAGCTGTGCACATTTTTAAGAATATATCCACAGCCATTTTTGAAGCAAAAATTTTATCTGAAAGGAACTGTGGAAAATCTGAAAAGAAATCTACCCCACACATCAATTTTTAAATTGACCAATTATAAATGTAGAAGTAAGGTAAACTTCCAGTCAAATATTTTCATAGGAAAGATACTTAAAATGGAAAAACAAACTTCTAAGAGTGATTCTTTTCAGTGTTTCTTTACAAAATATCCACTTTATTTAATAAAACAATACTTTCTCCCTGTGCCCAAATAGATAATATTAATAATTTGGGAAAGATCCCTAATCACCCATTATTGTTTAATAAAAATTCAGATAGAGATTTCTGGAAAGTACACTACATATATAACAAAGCAAGTAACACCACTTGTGAGGTTTATAGCTTGAATAATTACCAGTATACTTACATTGGTGATAAAAGTTATGAATATAGAGAAACTCCTAGTTATATTCTAAAGCACATTTACAAAGAAGAAAAATGTGAGGATGTCTTGCTTTAGTTCTCAAAAGTTATTATCCATCCAAATATTTATAGGCAAGACAAAACTTGCAAGTGTAACGTATGTGAAAGAGTTCATAATCACATTGCAAAACTTATTCCATATAAGAAAATTTATAAGGAAATAGAGCCCTATAAGTTTAAAGAATATACGGAAGCACTAGATTGCTCAACCTTTTCAAAACACTGCAGATACTACGATAGTGATAAACCTTACAAAATTAAAAAATGTAGAAGAACTTTTAATCAAAAGTTACAATGTGTTAAGCATCTGAGAATGTATACTGAAGAAAATTGCAAATGTAAAAATTGTGGGAAAATGTTAAAGTTTTCAACTCTTACTCAACACCAAAAGACTTATTCTTCAGAGAAGTCCTACAAACATATAGAATGTGGCAAAGCTTTTAATAGTTTTTCAATTTTTTCTAATCACCAGATAATTCGTACTGGAGAGAACAACTACAAATGTAAAGAATATGGCAAAGCTTTCAGTCAAAAATCAAGCCTTAATATTCACCAGAAAATTCATACTGGACAGAAGCCCTACAAATGTAAAGAATGTGGCAAGGCTTTTATTAAGAAATCAAGCCTTAATATTCACCAGAGAATTCATAGTGGAGAAAAGCCCTACAAATGTAAAGAATGTGGCAAAGCTTTTATTCAAAAATCAAACCTTACTGATCACCACAGAATTCATACTGGAGAGAAGCCCTACAAATGTAAAGAATGTGGCAAAGCTTTCACTAATAGATCAAGCCTCAATAGTCACCAGAGAATTCATACTGGAGAGAAGCCCTACAAATGTAAAGAATGTGGCAAAGCTTTCAATCAAAAATCAAGTCTTACTGATCACCACAGAATTCATACTGGAGAGAAGCCCTACAAATGTAAAGAATGTGGCAAAGCTTTCATTCAAAAATCAAGTCTTACTGATCACCACAGAATTCATACTGGAGAGAAGCCCTACAAATGTAAAGAATGCGGCAAAGCTTTCACTAATAGATCAAGCCTCAATAGTCACCAGAGAACTCATACTGGAGAGAAGTTCCACAAATGTAAAAAATGTGGCAAAGCTTTGAGTCAAAAATCAAAACTTATTGATCACCAGAGAATTCATACTGGAGAGAAGCTCTACAAATGACAAGAATGTGGCAAAGTTTTTAATAAAACATCACTATTTACTCAACAACAGAGAACTTATACTGGAGTAAAGCCCTTCAAATGTAAAGAATGTGGAAAAGTTTTTAATAAAACCTCACACTTTATTTGCCTCAAGATGATTCACACTGGAGATCAACAACACAAATGTAATCAATGTGGCAAAGATTTTTATCACAAATCAAATATTAACACCAAAGCGTTCATGATAGAGAGAAGCCTTACAAATGTAAAGAATGTGGCAAAGATTTTAATTGAAAATCACACTTTTCTAAATATCAAAGATTTTATAATGAAGTTCTATAAGTAAAAATGTTGTGCCAATATCTTTAAGGTTGATTTAACCCTTATTCCACACCAGTTCAACACTATTTTGCACCATAGATACTACATCACAGTGAAATTATAGAAGTGTTAAAAAAATGACAAAATCTCCAACAGTTGTTCATACCTTACTTGGCACTTCAGTTCATACTGATAATAGTACATTTGGAAAAAAATTTTTGCAAACTTTTTGGCTATTGTTCAAACATTATTAAAGACTGGAGGATTTATAGTGTATAGAAACCTAAGAATGTAAAAAAATGTTCAAATTTGTTAAAAGTTCAAATTTTATTCAATTTTTTTTACCTCATACCTGTAGTAAGTGTAGAAAAGCATTTGTCCAAAACATATACCTTAAAAAACAGCAAAATATTTGCAATAAAGAAAAAACTATGACAAATATAAAAAAAAAGTATAGTGAAGACTATCCATATCCCATCCTTTGATGTATGAGGGTTCTAGTAAGAGAAAGAAATCATCTAAATATATAAAATGGGTGATTGAATTGGACTCTTGCTTAAAATTCACTAAACATCTTTAGCTGATGAGGTAGAATAAATGAAATCCTCACAAACATAGAATAGTGTGATAGCTTATCCATGAAAAAATATAAATTTATTATAAATCAAAGATTAATAAATATTCTCAGTTTTGATAACTTGGGAGAACATAATTCTTACATAGTTGGTTGTTTCAGAAATATGTATTTTGTTTTTATATTGTACATGAAATTTTAATTCTTTTTAATATTTCTTTTTTTGTTGTTGTTTTAGTTGTAGATGAACACAACATCTTTAATTTATGTGGTGCTGAGGATCAAACCCAGTGCCTCATACATGCGAGGCAAGCGCTCAACTGCTGAGCCACAACCCCAGCCCTGAAATTTTAATTTAATTGAGTTTTTTATTATTGTAGTACAGATTAAACTCAGGGGCACCTAACCACTGAACCACAGCCTAGATTTTTTTTTTTTTAAATTTTTGTTTTGAGATAGGGTCTTGCTAACTTGTGCTCACTAAGTTGTCAAGATTGGCTTTGAATTTTTGAAACTCCTTTTTCAGCCTCACAGGCCACTAGGATTATGGGTATGAGCTACCATACCTGGCTACAGTGGATTGTTACCTGTATTTTTATTATGTATGCAATTTGTTACTAAATAAAAATGAGATTCTTACTATGTTAACCCTGTCATGCATTTAATTGTGTTATTATCACAGATCACACTAATCCACTTTACTAATGGATCTTTATAAAAGTAAAATATACTATTGTAGAAACAATGCTATAATATCTCCATTAATTATTGTACATATATTAATTAAACTTTATTTGGGAAATATATACATAAATTATATTTGTACATATTTTTTCTGTTATGTAAAAATTAATACAGTTATAGGAAAGACATAGGGATAATAAATTATGCCCAGATATTCATTAGTACATTAATATTTAACCTTATTGAGCTACAGTACTTCTTAAGGGCCCTTCAACTCTGGAAAGTTATACAATCTCCCAATCATGGAGTTTATAAAGACTTAAGAGCCTAAGAAAAAACATGCATATTCTGGTAAAAAGGAGTGTCACTGAAGTGGGAAGTATCCTCAATGTTTCTTTGGGAAACCATATGGTTCATAGAATACTGACCCATCTTTTCTCTTGGCATGTTTGGTAGAGAAAAAAAAGACTGAAGAAACCAAGCATTTCCTCATGAACTCCCTAAGACTAATCACTGAGGAGACTAGACTGACCTCAAAAAGTGTAGAAAAGCAGCCCAATATAGGACCATCTGTTGAACCTTGAATACCCAATAGGAATGTGTAACCAGAAACATGTAAAATGATAAGTGTAAATAAAAAAGACATACTCTTGGAGAATTTAAACCTCCTACATTTATTCTATTAGATATATTTTGATTTTATATACTTCTTTTATTCTACTTAATAATTTATGTTTATTATACTTTTTGGTTTATAGTATAAATACTATGTGTCATGATCTCCCAAACATCTCTACAACTTAGTCCTTATAAGATACTATAAATTAAACTTGTCCCTTTTTAGGTCTTACTGCTACAAAAGCACAAGAAACCTCACAAAGACAACACAAAATTTTTATTTAAATGAACCAGTAGACTCTAATCTATAAGTCCAGTTAAAAATATTATCTTCATTTTAGCCTATTGGGGCAACAAAACACCTACAGATATTTATTTATGTTGATTCAGGACTACAAATATTCAAAATTAATGATAAATTCTAGGAGTAAGAAAACTGCGGAAACAGTAATAATGTTTCTACTATCTTTTAGTTTCATTTTCAGCTACATGGCATTCACACCATTCTTTATTCCAAAGGGCAAATCTGCAGCTTTCATGCTTATCTCCACTTAAAGTCATTTCATACAGAAAACTGACTTTGTTTTACAAGTAAGAATTTGAACTATTTGAGGTTCAGAGGAAATATTCAGTACTAAAGATCTTCCCTTTCTATGTGTCTGCATGATGTTTGCCTAGTCCTGATGAAACATCTAAAGAATGCTGATTCTCCTTGGGTTTGGCTCAGTGGCTCCCTCACAAGGACTCCAATTTACTCACTTATCTCAAGGCTGTCACTCCCTCCATTCAGGGATCTTACCAGTCCTTGGGAGGATGAAGTGTTCTTGAGGGGCTCACTAGGTCATGTAAGTTGTAAAATGGATCTTTCTGTTTTCCACATTTATTTTAAAAGCCCCACTGGTAAACTTCAGTCTCACCTGTGGAGAGTGCAGGGGTCGCAGTCCGTTCTGAGCCAGCAGGTCGAAGGGGCACCCCCACATTCACCTCACAGCTGCTGTGGAAGTTGGGAAAGGTTGGAGCCGGCTGGCCGCCCATCCCCAGCCTTACCTTCTGTTGTCCTTCACAAGACAATCAGACACTGCTAGAAGGTATTGTCAGAGCAAGCACCCATTTATTTGTGGAACAAACATTCAGCCTATAGGGCCCTTTGGCCAGAGACAATGCACGTAGGCAATAACCGTCCATGTGGCAAGGCATATAAGCACCCCGAATTCTGGCCACAAGCTGCACATTCGCAGAACCAAGAGTAATCGTAAACCAATCACATATTTCCTCCTTCCTTTGTGCCTTTCCCATTTACATAATGGCTAGTCATTAGGGCATAGCATAGAGCTAGCCCCCCACAGTTGCAGAGTCAGGTATGGTGGCACAAACCTGGAATTGCAGTGATTTGTGAGAATGATACAGGAAAATGTTGAGTTTGAGGGCAGTCTTAGTAATTTAGAGAGGCCCTAAGCAACCTGGTGAGTCCTTGTCTCAAAATTAAAAAAAAAATAAAAATACAGAGGATATGGCCCAGTGGTAGGCCCTAATTTTAAATTCCTAATTTTATTTTTTATTTGTTCTAATTAGTTATACATCACAGTAGAATGCATTTTGACACATTGCACATGAATGGAGAATAACTTCTCATTCCTCTAGCTGTACATGGTGCTGAGTCACAGCAGTAGTGTAATCATATGTGTATATAGGGTAATACTGTCTGTCTCATTCTATGGTCTTTCCCATTACCAGAGCCTCACCACTCCCCTCAGTCCCCTCTGCATAATCCAAAGTTCCTTCATACTATCAAAGGAACCCTCACACTACAGAACAGCATCTGCTTATCAGAGAAAACATTCAGCCTTTGGTTTTATGGCATTGGCTTATTTCTCTTAGCATATTTTCTGCTGGTTCCATCCATTTACCTACAAATGCCATAATTTCATTCTTCTTTAAGGCTTAATATTCTATTTTGTAGATGTAGCACATTTTCTTTATCTCTTCCTCTGTTGAAGGGCATCTATTTTGTTTTCATAGTTTAGCTATTGTGAGTTGAGTTGCTATAAACATTGATGTGGCATGTCACTGGAGGATGAGGATTTTTTTTTTTTTTTTTT
>PVHX01033331.1:0-13193 GCA_004024805.1 Geosciurus inauris | reverse complement strand
AGTACAGATGCAAGAAGATTAATAACAGGCTTCCTAGCTGCTTTTCTTAACCACAGATGGGAAACCAGAGCAAACAGGGCCTTCTCAATAGTCTCAGCAAACAGAAGTATGTGAGAGTAAGTAGATATATTTTAGAAAGAGGTCAAATGAAATTACCAGTTGTTTTTTAAGGCTCACTTAACACCAATGTGAGAATCTATCATAAAGGAGATGCAGACTGATTTAGTAAAATGATGTGGTTGTGACTGAGAGAAGGTATAGGAAACTTAAAAAAAGCATTAATTCATTCAATCAAAAATATTCATTAATATTACAAAATTGTAGGGGCTGGGGTTATGGCGCAGTGGTAGTGTGCTCACCTAGCATGTGTGATGCACTGGGTTCGATCCTCAGTACCACATTAAAAAAATAAAATAAAGATATTCTGTCCACCTACAATGAAAAAAATAAATATTAAAAAAATTACAAAATTTTAAAGAATGTTTAAGGAGATGGAAATGTTACCTATCCTGATTTGATCATTACACATTGTATACACGTACTGAATTATAATACAGTACTGCAAAATATTATACAATTAAAATAATAATTAAAAATAAAATAAATATTTAAAACAAAAACTAGAAAGGAAAAAATATTGAGTACTGCTATGGTTTAAATGAGTATCCCACAAAGGGTCTATGTTAAAGACTTGTTCCTCATTGTGGCACTATTAGGGAGGTAGTGGAACCTTTAGGAGGTGGGACCTAGTGGAAGGCCCTTCTGTCATTTGGGCATGCCCTAAAGAGGACTTTGGGACCCCCGGGTCTTCCTCTTCTTCTGGCTTGGCTTTCTGATTCATGAGGTGAATGGTTTGTTCTACCATGCACTCTTGCTATTATGTGCTTCCTCAGTCCTAGTCCCAAAGTCAGACTTGGACTGGAACCTACCAAAACAATAGCTAAAATAAGCTTTTTCTCTTTATAAGCTTCAGGTATTTTGTTGTAGAAATGGAAAGTTAATACAAATACATAATGCTAGACAACAACCTAGGCACTGCAGATATCTAATTTTTATCTCAAAATGATATAAAACTGAACATGTTATAAGACTTCATCCCCAGAAACCTCTCACAATATTCCTCATAGTAATGAGCAACATCAAACATTCAGGCAATACAATAACAACAAACCAAGCTACTTTTTACTGCTTTATTTCTCTCACACTGCTTATTCCAATCTATCAGTAAATTTTACTACCCTGTGCTTTTAAAAATACATGGAGAATCTGACCGCTTCTCACTACTTACACTGCTACCACCAGAATGACATCACCATCTCTCACTCTGGATTACTGCATACCTTATTAATTTGTCCCTTTGTGTCTTTCTTTAGCCTCTTACTATCTATTCTCCATTTGATGATTCTAAAACATATAGTGATGTCACTTCTCTATCCAAATTGAGCCATGAAACTCAAAAGAAAACTAAAAATCTTTACCAGGCCCTAATATGTCCTACATGACCTGGCCATCCCTTCCCATTTTGTTCACTCTGATATTACTTTCTACCATTCCTAACTTACTCATCAATCCATTCCTGGGCTCCTTATTGCTCTTTGAATACACCATGCTTGCTCCCATATCTTTACATTTGTACTTATTGTCCTCTCCCTCAGTTGGACAAATCTTCCTCCCCAAATAAAGATGGCTCCAAACTCATTCGCATGTCTTTATTCAGATGCTCCCCGATCACAGAGACCTTCTCTGACAATCTTATTTGAAATTGTCATATACACTTAATACCACCACCACCACCATCACTGCTACCACCATTGGACATTTATTACACTCCTTTCTTGCTTTTCACCATCTGATATATGATGTAGTTTACTCTTTATTTTGTTACTATTCCTCATACTAGAAAATAAATCACAAGAGGGCAGGGAAGTTGATCTGTTATACACAGCAATATCTTTGGTGCCCCTAGAATAGAGCCTGGGACAGATAAGACCTTCAATAATATGTGTTCAATGAATGAAGTGGTGAACAAGGAGGATTCTGATCTCATAGACCTTAGATTCTAGTAAGGGAATACAGACTATGTTAGTCAGCTTTTAATTACTGTGACCAAAATACCTAACAAGAACAACTTAGAGGAGGAAAAGTTTATTTTGGCTCATGGTTCAGTATGTGGTCATCTAGTTCCATGAGTTTGGTCCCAAGGTGAGGTGGCATGTGGAAGGGTGCAGCAGCAGAAAGTTGCTCAACTCATAGTGGGCCCCAGGAAGTAAAGAGATAGAAAAGGGAAGGGGCCGAGGGAAGATGAATCCTTCCAGGGCATCCCCCCAGTAACCTACCTTCTTCAGCCAAGCCCCACCCACCTACAGTTGCCACTTAGTCAGTCCACTCAAAATAGGATGGATTGATTACATTACAGCTCCCATAATCCAATCATTTTACCTTTGAACATTCCTGCATTAACACAGTAGCTTTTGAGGGACATCTCATACTCAAACCTTCACACAGATAATCAACAATGTAAAATAAGCAAATGAACCAGAATCTGTAAGTTAATGATAAGTAACATACAAATAATTTAAATAGGTTTTTGGGTAGGTCGTACTGAGGTGGCTCTTTCAGAGTTGGTGCCCATGTAGTGTCTCTGAGGAGACAAAATGACAAGGAACCATGCCACAGAGAGATCAGAAAGAAGGAAGCCTGTTTTAGGCAAAGGAATAACTTGTGCAAAGACTGTGAGGCAGGACACATTTGTATAATTTCCATAACTACAAGCAGACAAGCATAACTGGTAGTCACTGTGAAAGGGCTAGAGAGTAATTTGATAGGAGATCTAAGATGAATAATAGATCAGATCATGTAAAGTTTTTCATACCTAGGAAAGAAGTTTGCGTTTTATTCTAAGCATGAAGGGGAACCACTGGAAACTTTTAAATAACAGAATACCTTGACAGGGTTTATGTTTTCAGATTATACTTGCTGCTGTTCTGAGAATGGATTGGGGCAAAAGGTGAAAGTGACATGGATTATAAGAGTGGTGAAGTGGGAAAAGTTGTATGAGGTCAAACTATGAATTAGAGGTGGCTAAGGAAAATAAAATAAATGAAGGATATTCCCTAGCTTAGGCATGACAATAAGTTCCAATTCAAAGGGATTTATATGAAAAGAATAACATGATTAAATTCTTTACTTTCTTAGCATTTAAAAAAATCTTAAAATTTTTTCAGGTTGGTTAGATAGAAGGTCATGATCAATAAGGCTACTAGAATAGCACAGTCACTGTTAGAATTAAATGGAAAGTAAACTGCTGCTACTCCAGTTAGACTGGGCAAATGCTAGGGAAGTTAGTTAAGGAGGAGGAACCATAGGTTTTGGGGGCAATAATTCTGATGCCGGCAGAAAACCTGGAAAACAGTGATGCCATAATTAATTTTATGTGTCACCATGACTGGTCCAGGACATGCCAAGTTTGATTAAACATTATGCTTGGTGTGCCTCTAAGGGTGGTTTATAATGTGATTAATATTTACACCAGTAGACTAAGTTAAGCAGATCACTCTTTCCATATGGCTAGGCCTCATCCAATCTGTTGAGGCCCTGAAGAGAACAAAGGCAGAGGAAGAAAGAATTTCTTCTTTCTCTGTCTGACAACAGAGTTGGGACATTGGTCTTCTCTTTTACTGGGACTGGAACTTAAGCCATCAGTTCTCCTGAATCTCCAGCTTGCTGATTAGCATATTATAGAATTTCTTGCCCTCCATAATCAAGTGAGCCAATTCCTTATGAAACACACACACACACACACACACACACAATATCGGTTCTGTTTCTTTGGAGAACTCTAGAACCAAAGTCATTTGAGAAAATGTGAGTTTTCAGGAACAGAGTCTGTACATGATAGATAAGAATGGACAGATAAATAGAGAAAATAGCAAATTTGGGGGGGGGGTTGTTAGAATCAAATATCTCCAAGACCTGAGACAACAGTATACAATAAATATATCTGCTTTGATTTTCTTTCTGGAATAGCAGACAACTAAACTATAATCTTTCAGAGAACACAGTTGGTATGGATGATGGTTTAGACTAGTCAATTAGGTTGGGAAAGGATGGATGACACAGAATTACACAAGTAAAAGCTGAAGTTTCAGGAACTTGGAACCAACTATATATGTTACTTGTCACTTTTTGCATGGTAAGTCTTGAAAGTAGAATGGAAATAAGAATTCCCTATAAGAGTTCTTAATAAGAAATCAAACCAAAAATCAATATATGTGATAGCATCCAATTAAAAAGCTTGTATACAGGGGCTGGGGTTGTGGCTCAGTGGTAGAGCGCTTGCCTTGCATGCGTGAGGCACTGGGTTTGATCCTCAGCACTACATAAAAACAAATAAATAAAGATATTGTGTCCATCTACAACTAAAAAAAATGTTTAAAAATAAAATAAAAAAAGCTTGTATACAGCAAATGAAACAATTAAGAGTGTTAAGAAAGAGCCTACAGAATGGGACAAATTTTTTTATTTCTCTGACAAGGTATTAATATTCAGAATATATAAAAACTCAAAAATTAGGACCAAAAACCCCTGCAAATAACCCAATCAATAAATGGGCAAATGAACTAAATAGTGATTTCTCAAAAGAATAAATTCAAATAGCCAAAAAATATATGAAAAAATATTCAACATCTTTAGAAATCAGGGAAATGCAAATCAAAACTATGTTGAAATTTCATCTCATCCCAGTTAGAATGGCAACCATCAAGAATATAAATAATAATAAATTCTGATGAGGATGTTGAGAGAAAGGAACACATACATTTCTGATGGGACTGCAAATTAATACAACTACTGTGGAAACTAGTACAGAGATTCTTTGTATAAATATGTCAAAATATGCTCTACTGTCATGTATATCTAAAAAGAACAAGAAATTTAAAAAATAAATACAACTGTTACATAAAAAAAGAGTAGAAATGGAAACACTATATGACTCAGCTATACCATTCGTCCATATTTATGTAAAAGAACTGAAATTACTGTAGTATAGTGATATATACATTCCAATGTTTGTCTCTATTTGTGTGTGTGTGTGTGTGGTTCCCCATAAGCAACTCATGGCTACACAAATGCTAGGTAAATGCTCTACCACTTAGCAACATCCCCAGCCCTACAATGCAATTAAATATATTCAACTTTTCTACTCAATATTATTTCCCAAGTATCTATTATGTACTGGGGCCACAATGCTATAAAAGATTCAAACATAAAAATGCCCTGGTTCCTGTTCTCAAATAGGTTATGATTCTTCAGGCTGAAAAGCAAAAACTAATTTTGAAACCATGTTTTCTAGAACATACTTTCTTTGCCTTAATTTATGAATATGCATGTTTAGATTAAGTATTTAACAGAAACAATATCTTTAAATCTCTGTATAGTTCTTGGAGTGTGTGATTGGGTTGGCCATATATTCCTCCAATAGGGGCTGAACCATTCCTGCAATTTCCTTTATTTTTCCTGCTTTTTACATTTCCAAATTCTTCACAAAGAGGAATGAAATACAAGCATTCATGACTGGAGACACACAAATATGCTTACATATGTGACATGCTAATTATACAAATTGCTGCCCATGCCTAAAATTATTAAGGTTTATGATAATCCAGACCAAGTAGAGACTGATGAAAGCTTAACATACAAGAAGAGTCAGAATGCACCCCCCCAAAAAATGATCTCAGAAAGAAAATACATGCTAATTATTGTAAAATGGGGCTAATCATTAAACTGTAGTAACCTCCCCCATAAAGGTGTGCTAGTCAACTTTCATTTGACATCTGTCTGGAATTGATGCCAGGTCAATTCTTGTGCTTAGTTTAGGTTTTTCTTTCCCTGTTGATATGAAAAGGCCTTGGTTTTAAAATTTGACTTATCTTAGTTTAATGAGGAAAGGTTGAGTAAACCCTTTCTAGATTTAAAACCTAACCTTCTGGGACTCCACTGGAACTTAGATCTGAATGGAAGGTATTGTTACTACTAAGCCAATTAATTATGTGCCCACTGGGGACAGAAAGAGGCAGTTATTTATTCCTTGAGTATAATTACACTAAATTGAGTTATGAAAACTGTGAGCCTCTTTTGGCTGGGACCCTTGCATCAAATATAAGTAATGTTCCTGTCTATGTGACATATACATGAGAAGGCTCACAGAGCTAAGAATAAATTGGCACTAGCAAGTGTTCTTTAAATGCACATTTAAGAAAAGTGAAGTTGGCACTCAGCCATTCTTCCAGGAGTGCTAGTACCTCAGTAACTTACACTCCATAGGATCTTACACCTAAAGAGATCTGCTCCAGGCCCCCTTCTTTCAGACTAAGGATGACTATACCACTCAGAATAACACAAACCTGTTCACTTACTGAAGTTCTCCAGCTCCCTTCATTAAATCATTCTGATATTCTTAACACCAGGCAATCCAGATGTCTTTTCTATTGAGGATATCCCTCTGCCCAAGAATTGGGTCTGTCACTACCCCCGATGCCCCAGATATTCACTGGCTACAAATAGAGGCTGTTTGTGATCATTATTACCACTATGTTTTTGGGCAATGTTCAATGAAGACTAATTCATACCAAATGAAACAAGTATAAAGGAAGCTGAGACTTGGACTCAGTAATGAGCTACATTATAGTATTGAGGGTGTTCTCTGGTTGCAGCAAGTTTCCAGACACTCTAGGCCCCAAACTAGGGTCACCCAGACCTCTCACTGAATCCCTGAGAAGGAATTTCTTCATCCATTATTTATTTATGTCCTTAGCTTGCACAATGTACAAAAGACCATAGAAATGTTTCAGTATGATTCCTGGCTTTAGTTTGAATATTAATCTTAGGGTTATGGAAAAATCCAGCTAGACAAGTTATACTACTTCTGTGTAATACTAAAAATTGTAATTAATTATGACTCTTTTTTAATATTGGTCTTCCTTGTTAGACTGGAAGTTCTCTGAAGACAGTGACCACCATACTCTTATACACAGATGTACCTTTAGTGCATTGTACAAAGCTTGACACAGGGTATTTTCTCATCAAATGTTTGCTGAATGAATATATGCAAACTAAGAAAAGTGCACAGAGAAGTTAATTGGCTACATTATCATCTTGCCTACAAATATGAAGAGAACTTTGTCTAATACTTCCTCACCATGATATCATCTCTGTCTTGGAAATAACTTTTTCTAAGCCACACTTTCACCATGTTAAACTTATCCCATAGTTTTCTGCCATAACATGATTTTCTGTCAATCATTCATTCTGGTCACATCAAAAGAATACAGAACAAACTATAATTGAAAATGGACAACTTACCAAATCAAGCACGACTCTGACCCAAATCAGGAAAGGAAGAAACAGTAATTCATTCTGGCACCTTAATTAATTATCACACAGATTGCTTATTGATTTTCTTGTATTCAGTGTGATGCTTTATGAAGTACACTCCTTTCATACAAAGTGTGAACAGCATGAAGAAGGCCTACATATCAAAATATATCAAAATACTTGGGAATATAAGGTCAGATATTTTCCTAGGAGTTATAGCAAATTGTGCCCAAACAGATATGCTTATTACTTGAAGATATACTTTCCTTGCTTATGTAATCAAATTTCTGTGGCTGTGAGGTTAGGCAAAAACATTTCAAAATAAATGATGTCCCATGGCGATTTTTTATGGTGGTTTAATGAGAACTAGTAGAGTCAAGTGAGGAAACCAGCTAAGAACAATGGGTTGAATGAAAAAGAGAATGGATGAGGTCAGTAATCAGGAAATGATTGAAAAAGTAGGAAGAGCTAGTGTTATGGTGTGCATATAAAATGTCTCCTAAAGGCCCATGTGTTGAAGGCTTGATCCCCAATGCAGTGATGCTCTGAGGTGGGGCTTTTGGAAAGTGATTGGATCATGAGGGCTCTGACCTCATCAGTGGATTATTAATTTGATGGTCTCATAATTTGATAGCAGTATTGGAAGGTGGTAGAAGCTACAGGAATTGGGGCATAGTTGGAGGAAGTAGATCACTGAGAGTGTTTCCTGGAAAAGTATTTCTTGTAGCTGGCCTTTTCTTTTCTCTGCTTCCCAGCTGCCATGAGGTGAGCAAATCTGCTCCACTATGTTCTCTCTCCTATGATACTCTGCACAAGACTAAAAGCAATAGAAACAGTTGCCTATGACACTGTGAGTCAACATAAACCTTTTTTTCTTTACCCTGCTTTTCACAGGTAAATGGAATTCACAGAAGGAATGGAAGAATTATAAGTTGTGCTTTAACATGGAAACATAAGTCCAGCATAGCAAGAACAGAGACAACAGAGAAAGAGATAGAGAAACAAACTGAAAATGAGGATTGAGGACAACAGTAAATTAAAGAGCTAATAAAGGAAAAAGTCTTGTAAGAGATATATGGGAGCATCATATAATAAGAAAGGAGATAACATAAAAAATTCAGAATTGTCCAGCTCTTGAAAGGAAAGTTTCAGCCCTCATAGGCCCCAATGAAGACATGCATACTTCTACAATATGCTATTTCAGAAGTATTATTCACATATGTTATTTTTGTAATAAGCTTTGTGTGTCATTCTCAGAGAAGGTGAGATGGCTGTTATTTTCCAGATCTTATCCCAACAGTTCCAGGCATAAAGTCAGATGTTTCAAATATAGACCAGGGTAGTAGATTCTGTAGGAGCTTTACCATCTTTGAATCTTGTGATGGGTATTCTACTCAAATTGCTTTTATTTTTATTAAGGCAATTGTGAGGGAAGGGAAGGATTAAGTTACAGGGATGTAGTCAACTTAGAGGAGAAAATGAGGGAGAAGAAAATATCACTAAGAATTTATAGAACCATAAAATGGGATATTTTTCAATTACAGTTAATTACTGCTACACAACAAATAACATATGCATGTCAAAAATACAAACTTTAATGGTGTGTACAATGAATAAATAAGCTTTTATGTCATCCTAAGTGGGAAATTTTATCAAATGGAGGTAAACAGATAAGCAATTCCAGCCGAAATTGAATGCTGCTTAACCTTGAGGCTGAGGTTTTGTCTCAGTTGACCTTGAAGGTCTACTGCCATTGTAGTCTTTTCCCTATTCCTCCTCCCAGAAATGAGATATTCTTGCTCATTTCTGTTATAAAAGAAGTAGAAAAGGTCCACACCATATAGATTAGTCTGGACATGAGTCAATACTCTAGGTGGACCCTTATACTTTCAAGCTGCCATAGCTTGTGAAAGATTATCTGGGCAGCTTAAAGTATCACAGAGACACTCAACAAGGTAAGAAATAGAATTTGGTATCATTTGCATGAATTTGTTTTCTGACTCACTCAGAGTAGGTTTTAATATTTTCCTCAAGGACATCTTTAGGCAAAATGTTAAATATTTAATTGATATATAATTCATAAGCCATAAAAGTGAACAATTCAAAGTATACAGTGGTCTTAGTATATTCACAAGGATGTGTGATCATCATGTCTATTTAATCCTAGAACATTTTTTTAAAATATTTTTTTAGTTGTAGATGGACACAGTGTCTTTATTTCATTGCTTTGTATGTGGTGCTGAGGATCGAACCCAGGGCCTCACGCATGCGAGGCAAGCGCTCTACCACTGAGCTACAATCCCAGCCCCAATCCTAGAACATTTTCATCACTACAAAAAGAAGTCTCATAGTCATTAAGTAGTCACTGTTCATTCCTTCCTCCACTCAGTCCTTAGAAACTATTAACCTGGTTTTTATCTCAATCCCTATTCTGGACATTTTATATAAAAGAAAGCATGTAATATGTGGCTTTTTATGCCTGACTTCCTTCACTTAGAATAATGTTTCCAAGGTTCATTCATGTGTAGCATGTATGAAATACTTCATTCCTTTTTGTTTCAGAATAATACACCACTGCATAGATAAAATACATTTTATCCATTCATCAGTCAGTGGGCATTTGATCTGTTTCCACTTTCTTGATGCTATAAATGCTATGAAATTTCATGTCTGAGCATATGAATATATATTTTCATTCCTCTTGGGTATGTAGGTTTAGCTTTTTGAGTAACTGCCATACTGTTTTCCCAAATGGCTATATTATTCTATATTCTCATGAGCAATGCATGGGGGTTGCAGTTTCTCAACAACTTCACAATACTTTTTTCCCTATCTAAATTATAGCCATTCTAAGTAATGTGAAGTGACAGCTTATTGTGGTTTTGGTTTGAATTTCCCTAATGATAATATTGAGCATTTTCATATGCTTGTTGATCATTTGTATATCTTCTTTGGAGAAATAACTATTCAAATTGTCTTTTTAGAAATTGGGGTGTCATTTTATTGGTAAGTTGTAAGGTTTGAGCTTTTATAAATCTAGATACTAGACTCTTGTCAGATATATGATTTGTAAATATTTGATCCAATTCTATAAGTGATCCTTCCATTTTCTTGATAGTGTAGTTCAATGTACAAAACTTGTTAATTTTTATGAAGTCTAATTTATCTAGGTTTTTGGTTGATTGTGATTTAGGTATCATATCTAACATATCATTGCCTAATCCAAGATTGTAAAGATTTACATATATTTTCTTCTAAGAGCTTTATCATTTAAGCTACATTTGCCGATGATCCGTTTTGAGTTGTTTGTGTACATGGTATGCAGTAGAGGTACAAATTCATTCTTTTGTATGTGAATATCCAGTTGTTCCAGCTCCAATTATTGAAAATATGATTGAAAAGATGATTCCCTATTGAATGATTTCATTACAGTTCTCAAAAATAAATTGACCATATATATATGAATTTATTTCTGCATTGTCAATTCTATCCCATTGAACTTTATGTCTACTCTTCATCCAGTACCATATAGTCATGATTACTAAGAATGAAAAACCACACATGATCATCTCAGTAGACACAAAAAGAATTTGACAAAAATCTAACACTCTTTCATGATAAAAAAGCACTCAGTGAACTAAGAATAGAAAAGCACTTTCTCAACTTGATTATGGCATTATATTAAAAACTCAGAAGCTAGAAGCATTGGTAGTGGTGAAAGGCTGAACAATTTCCTCTGAAAATCAATAGCAAGATAAGTGCCCAGTCTCCCCATTTCTAACTAACACTATACTGAAGCTATAGTGTGCTAGGCAAGGAATCCAGGGAATGAAATGAAATTAAAGGATTTGTGATTGGAAAGAGGAAGTAAAACTATCTATTAGCAGATGATATGACCCTGTATATAGAACACACTCAGAAATCCACTAAAAAACTAACAAATGAATTCAACAGAGTTGCAAGATACAAGATCAATATACAAAAATATACAGTAGAAATAAACAACGTGAAAATGAATTGAAGAAAACAGTCCCATGATTAATAGCATGACACATAAGAAACATAATAAAATATTTAGGAATAAATTTAATCTTGGAAGTATAGGACTTACACACTGAGTACTATAAAATGTTAATGAAATACATAAAGACCTAAATAAGTAGAAAGACACTATGCATTGATGGTCTGGAAGACAGTGTTGTTAAGATGGCAATACCACCCAAAGTGAAATACATATTTAATGCAACCCCTTATAACCCCATATGTATATTTTATACATATGCATATTGTATATGTATGTGGCAAGAGATTTGTATAAATTGTATCTTTTTTGATCTGTTTATGAAGATGCTCACTCTTTAGTTCTTTGTTGAACTCATTGTGAGCATAAAAGTTAATACATTTCCATAGGCCCTTTATTTAACTTGTAAAATATTTGCTTTAACTCATGTTATACAGATAAGAAAATTAGGTCTAAGAAAGGCTAAACATTTTCCTATGGTCACACAGCTTGAAATTGGCATAGCTTGGAATTGAACTTGGGTGTATGATCATATGATGCAAGATATTATCATTGCACCAATAAGCATAACAAAGTTTTATTGAAGTTTTCACCACAGCTAAGGGGATAGATAAGCATGTACTACAGTTATTAGCCTTTATTGAAGCACTAGTCATTGTTAAATTAGAATTAGAGGCTATGCTGACCTCAAAGACTTAGCAACGTTTAGAAAGCACTGTTGTATTCAATATAGCAAAAGATATATACATAACCCTGTAATATATCCAGAACTGTTGTCTCCATTTTATGAAAACAATACTTATCATCTTTGCAATCACAGTTCACACTTACTGAGTGTTTACCTTGTGCTAGACACTGTACTAAACACTTTACATGTATTTCCTTATTTAAACACTATAAGAGTCCTATGAAATTTGTTTTATTGTTAGTGCCATTTATATATGTGTGGAAGCCAAGGGTCAGAGAAGAAAAACAATTTTCTTATGGCCACATAGTTGATGGATTTGAGATTTATACTGGGTTGTCACACTACAAGGCAGGTGCTGTTTGTTTTTATTGCTAGCCTATGTAGTAGACTAGCTACAATTTTGCATTCTTACTTCCCCTGCATCAGAAAGATAACCAAAAATTTGTACCAAATTATTTGCCTTCTTTTTTTGTTAAATTGTCCTAGGTATGTCCTGGTTTATTTAAGTTGTTAATGATATTCTATATGATATGACTCTTTGAATTTTTTTTTCTTATTTCTGAACAGGTACACATTATTTCAGAACTCCACAGTGTCCCTCCTGTCTTCCTTCCCCATTTTCCTCTCCTCTCAGTGTCTATCACATTCCCATCATATTCTCCATTCCTTAGAACCACACAGATGTACAGACTAGGTGGCTATCCTGTGATTTGAGGAGACTCAAGAAGATTAAAAAGCCCTAAAACTCTCTATTAGAAATCTCATCAAAAGATACTCTGTCATCATAGTTGTCCTATGTTCAAGAGGCCCATATTTAAAAGTAAATTATCCCAGGAAGAATTGTCAAGTTTCAATTAACACTTGAAACAGATGTTTTTGAACAGATCATACAGAATAGAACCCTTTGTGAATCAAGGTGTAGATGTGTATATTTGTGTGTGGCGCATGTACCACACATATGAGGGTATTTAAAAGAGGAGGTTGGTGAAATAGAAGCATACCGTACACAAATTTTCTATTCACCCTTATCCTTTTGCATTTTCCAAATGCAGACCTAGGTTACAGCTCAAGATATAAGGAAAGGCTCAAGTTTAAGAGCAGTAGAAGGGAAAA
>PVHX01033330.1:0-13189 GCA_004024805.1 Geosciurus inauris | reverse complement strand
TTTTTGTACTGGGGATTGAACTCAGGGGCACTCGACCACTGAGCCACATCCCCAGCCCGATTTTGTGTTTTATGTAGAGACAGGGTCTCACTGAGTTGCTTAGCGCCTTGCCATTGCTGAGGCTGGCTTTGAACTCGCGATCCTCCTGTCTCAGCCTCCCTAAGTGCTGGGATTACAGGCTTGAGCCACCGCGCCCGGCTTAAATAAAGTCTTATCCATTTGAGTGACAGCAAACTCTGGGTGAGTCCTGGGTGTTGTGTTGGGCTGGGTGGGGTGGGACTGCCAATAAATCTCTCAGTGAGTCAGGCTGCATTAGCCAACTTTGAAAGCACCCAGAAAAAGGAGTTGAGAGTCTGCTCTATTCTCTGCTGAGCCTTTGACATCTAGAACTGTTCATTCATTCAGCAAATATATCAAGTGCTTACTTTCTTCCATGATGTTCTGCCTTGCCACAAGCCCACAGTGATGGGGCTAAGCAACTATGGACTGAAATCTCTGAAAGTGTGGGCCAAAATAAATTTTTTCCTCCTCTAGGTTGATTTCCTAGAGGAAATTTTTGTCATAGTGACAAAAATCTTAACTAACATAAAGACCAATGCCAGAAAACAGGAAACATAAAAAAAAAAGAATTTTGTCATCCTTATCAATGGATAGCCTCTAAAATTAGTGAGCTCTCCATTACTGGAGGTGTCCAAGCAGATATTGTAATCACTTTTCAATGACATCTTACAGAGAGACCATGTACCTAGGGCAAAAAGCATGGAATCTCAAGGTTGATCACTCTAACTCTCTACCTGTGTGGCTTCAGTCAAGCAACTAAGCCTGTTTCTTCATCTATAACTGGAGAGAAAAGAAGCCCTGTCCTCAGGATGTTATGACAGAGCATGAGATGACAGAGCGCATAGCTGGTAATCCTCAGAAAATGCCATTAAATTTTATCAGTGCATTGGTAGAGGCTGAGGTAGATGGCCTTAAGTCCCTTCAAGTACATGATTCTGTGGTTCTACATTTAGCCACTTTGCTCCCAAGTACCCCAGCTGAGGGAGGACAGAAGAAGAGGTAAAGGAGAGGAGCGTCTTCCTATGGGCTCTTGAGGCCCCCAAAAGCTGCCAGTGTAGTGAACTTGTTAGGTGAAGGAGAAATATCCGACTCTTCTGGAGGATGTAACTGAAAAAAGAAAAACAAGAAAGAAAAGATTTCTAACAGTCAAAATCAAAGCCTGACCCAATGAATGCTCCTGTTATGAACAGCGAAGGCCCCAGATCTTCCTGAATAAATATGGCTCTGCCAGGGGGAAATGTGATCTGATTTTTCCTCTTCCTTTGCCATGGAAAAATTCCACTCCCACCACTAGCAACTCTTTTGGCTAAGGACCAGGAGGCGGTAGAAAAAGTAGCTCCTTTTCTACTTTGCTCCTTCCCTGGAACACAGAGGCCTGATGGGCCTCTCCAGACCTTGGGCTTCTCTGGCCCTTCACTGCTGTTACTTAGCAGGCTGGTCAATTTAAGGAAAGAGTGTGCAGCCCAGCCACAGATTTTCGTCGACCCCTCTCCCTTTTCTAGAGACATATCAGTGCAACAAGCTAACCAGGGGAGCCTTTAGGAAGGGTGAAAGGGATCTTGCTTGTTAAGATGATTTTTAGACTTAGAGAACCAGTTGAGAGCTTTTATCTTCAAAATATGTATGTGAGCTTGGGTGCGGTGGCACATACCTATAATCCCTGCAGCTCAGAAGGCTGAAGCAGGAGGATCGTAAGTTCAAAGCCAACCTCAGCAGCAAGGCCCTAAGCGACTCATTGAGAACCTGTCTCTAAATAAAATACAAAATAAGGCTGGGGATGTGGCTCAGTGGTCAAGTGCCCCTGGGTTCAATCCTTGGTACAAAAACAAAAAAACAAAAAAACCTGTGAAAAGTGCTGGGGATGTAGCTCAATGGTAAAGAACTCTGGGTTCCATTCTCAGTCCAAAAAGGAAGAAAAGGCGGGGGGTGGGAGGGTGGAAAGGAGGAGGGAGGGAGAGAGGAAAAGCAAGAATGTAAGTAAATATGTAAGTAAGTAGTACATTTCTTTAAATTCAGATTTTCCTTTTTTTCTCTTCTTTGCAATACTGGTAATTGAACCCAAGGCCTAACACATGCCAGAAAAGTACTATACTACTGAGCTACATTCCTAGCCCTTGGGTTTTCCTTTTGAAGTTCAAAAGCAATGCCAGCTAGCTACAAAAACCAAACCATGTTTTACCATTGTGTAAAACAGTCAACAATATTCTTTTCAATCCCTGATATTGAAAAAAAATCTTAAAATGGGACTTAAACTGGCTTTTTCCACCTATATTTCATTCAAACCCCTCCAGATACACACACACACACACACACACACACACACAATGTATTTATTGGTGTTGTTTAATTTTTTATTTATTTTATTTTATTTTTGCAGTGCAGGGGATCTAGTGCCTTGTACATGCTAGGCAAGCACTCTGCCCCTGAGCTATATATACCTCCAGCCCCAGGTAAATAAATATGATTTTAACATATTATTATTAGCTATGGTGCTGGGGATAGAACCCAGAACATTGTACATGCTAGGCAAGCAATCTACCACTGAACTACATCCTCAGCCCCTAAGTTATTATTTTTAATAATTGTATAATATCTATATTTTGACACATCATATTTTAAAAATATATTCTATAATAAATGTCCAAGTTGTGTCTAGTGTTTTGTCTTCTGCCACTTCAAACAATGTTATCAGAGATTCATGTATCTGTGCTCTTGTTTATTCATACTGTTATTTTAGTAGAAGAGATTTCTAGAACTAGGACTTCTGGGTTTATCTGAGGATTTTAGATACTACCAGAGGGAAAGTTCAGTGCCTTAGCAAAATACATAGTCCTCTGGTGACAGCTTTTTCCTCTTTGTTGGGAAACAGGCCTGGAAAAATAATGTCCCTTTCTATAATGTCCCTTCTCTTCCTTCCCCACACCATTATTCTCCTGCAGCAGAATAGGCAGGGATAATATATCCTTTGTAATTCAGCAGGGAATAAGAATTACCAGTGTGCTGGGTTACTAGAGGACACCAGAGAAGCCTAAATTAAACAACAACATAGTCCTCCAGTGAATCTTTGTTGCTTTTTTCTTTTTCCTTTTCTTCATGAAAAGGCAGATAATAAAAAGGAGAAAGTAAAAAAAAAAAGTATCACATACTGTTGGGCTTTAATCGGCAAATAATTTAATGATGGCACCTGCAAAACCTTTGGTTTATGCCTCGCTTACATTTTGAATGTCTCTCTTCTCTTTATAGACCAGAGAAAGGGAACCAGAGGAATGAGGTGAGATCACATTAAAAGTCTTCTTTCATTCTAAAGTCTGAGTTTTCCTGGGCCAGGGATTCATCAAAGCTTAAGGATGGAAGAGTCCTAGGGTCATCTGATCTGTTCTGCCCTTTGTATCTGGTCTCATCTTGTTCCTAGCTTTCACTCCTCTCTCCTTAACACAGCTGGGTTGGTTTCTTTCTTCTTTCCGCCTTTTCTTCAGAAGTACATTAATATAATGCTTCCTGTGCACTAGACAACAAGCTAGGCTCTGGGGACAAAGATAAGAGACACACATCCTGGCCTCAAAGAGCTTACAAATAAGGGGGAAGA
This sequence comes from Geosciurus inauris, assembly GCA_004024805.1. Lineage (NCBI taxonomy): Eukaryota > Metazoa > Chordata > Mammalia > Rodentia > Sciuridae > Geosciurus > Geosciurus inauris. The sequence continues at coordinate 9,543 of PVHX01033330.1, read as the reverse complement.
CAAATAAGTAGACTTAAATCTATAAGGGAATGAGAGAAATGTATGTAGGTCCTAGGGCAACATAGAACATAGAGAAGGGTAACCTAACATAGCAGCAGCCAGGGCAAATGGGCAGTGAGAAGAGGACAGAAAGATGAGGTGGTGACCTCAGGATTGAATAGAATTTTGCCAGCATTGAATGTCCAGAGGTGCAGAATGGAGATCACTAAGAACATGACATTAAAGTCGTCGTTGAAATGGATTTGGAGTAGCAGAAATATGATGGAAATGTGAGGTTGGAAAGAGATTAGGCAAGGTCAGATCTTAAGGGACCATGAGTTCCTTGCAAAGAACTTCAGGTTCTATCCTAATGAAAATAGGGATATTTTAAAGTATACAAATGACAAGATCTGAGGTACATTTTGTAAAGATTGTTATAGGGTCAGTGCAGAAGATAAAGTTGGGGTAAGAGAATGGAAGCAGGGAGACCTGTTGGGAAACTGGGAAGGACTTTTTGGGGGAGAATCAGCACAGGGCACTGGATAGTGGAACCTTGATAGTAGGTAGAATGAACTGGTCCTGTGACTCTTCAAACATGGAAAGAAGTGGGAGGATTCTTGGAGACCTCTAGGTTTCTGGTTTGAGAATAGGTGATTGATCCAATTTAGATCTGGAATACTATGTAAGAAGCTGATTTAGGAGGGAACATGATGAGCTCATCTTTAGATCTATTGAATTTGGATTTCTGAGATGCTTCCTAGTAGAGGTGTATAAAATAGCCGAGTGTGGTGGTACCTCTAATCCCAGCTACTGAGGAAGCTGACTCAAGGAGAGCAAGTTCAATGCCAGCTTGGCAACTTAGTGAGGCCCTGTCTCAAAACAAAATAAAAAGGACTCGGGGTGGAGCTCAATCCCCACCACAGGGCATGAGGCCCTGTCTCAAAACAAAATAAAAAGGACTCGGGGTGGAGCTCAATCCCCACCATTGGGCATGAAGAAGGAGGACAGGGGCAAAGCCATGGAAAAATACCATCCATGTTTAAGAACTGGGTGTCACGTGAGATGTTCAAGAAAAGTGAGATGGAATGGAGATAGAAAAATCAGAAAAATGAAGAAAATTTTATGGTAGAAGTCAATTGAGACAGGCATGGTGGTGGAACATGCCTGTAATCCCAGCAGTTTGGGAATCTGAGGCAGGAAGATTGCAAGTTCAAAGCCAGTCTCCACAATTTAGTGAGGCCCTAAGCAACTTAGTGAAACCCTATCTCAAAACTAAAAATTAAAAAAAAATAAAGTGCTGGGGGTGTGGCTCAGTTGATAAGTGCCCCTGGTACCAAAAGAAGAAGAAGAAAAAAAAGTCCTTTTCAACAGTTGATAGGTGTTGTGGTCAAACCTAGTTTGACTTTAGGTTAATAAATACAAGTCTGCTCTCTCTTTGAATTTGGCTCTTTATCTCAATATCTTTGTGCTTGCAGTTTTCTTTGCTTAAACTCCCCCTGCCAATATTTGCTTGTTTCACACAGTAACTTTGATGTGAATTTCTGCTTAAATGTCACCTTTGTAAAGAGTCCTCTTCCTTTATTTTATTTTATTTTTTAGTGATGCTGAGGATCAAACCCAGAGCCTTGGGCATGCTAATCACACAGTCTGCCACTAAAATTCAGAGATGTAGCTAGGAGTAGCCAGACCATTTTATATAAAACAACAATCATTCTCTCACTATTCTTACTATTTAGATCAATTTCTCATCATGGCATTTACATATACTTTATTTTATACTATTTATTTATTAGGTAATTGTCTTGTCACCTCTATGAGAATAGAAGGTCTGTAAGAGCAGGGATTTGGTTTGATTTATGGCTATATTCTCAGTGCCTTACACGGAGAAAGCATTCAGCACATACAGTTGAAGACTAAGTGAGTGAGCTGGGTAGGGTGGTGTATACCTGTAATCCTAACGACTCAGGAGGCTGAGGCAGGAGGATCACAATTTCAAAGTTAGCCTCAGCAACTTAATGAGGCAATAAGCAGCTGAGTGAGACTCTGTCAAAAATAAAAAATAAAATGAGCTGGGAATGTAGCTCAGTGGTAAAGTGCCCCTGAGTTCAATCTGTGGTACCAAATCAAACCAAACCAAATAAAACTCAGCAGAAAAGGGCTAGAGGTTTTATCAGGAGAGAAAATAAGGAACAGTCAGGAAAGTTGCAGGTTACTTTGAGATAGTCATCCCAAATGCATTAGAGGAACTATTAAAATCTTCCATAAAAGAATGATGATTAGCCGGGCGCAGTGGCTCATGCTTGTAATCCCAGCACTTAGGGAGGCTGAGACAGGAGGATTGCGAGTTCAAAGCCAGCCTTAGCAATGGTGAGGCTCTAAGCAACTCAGTGAGAACCAGTCTCTACATAAAACACAAAATAGGGCTGAGGATGTGGCTCAGTGGTCAAGTGCCCCTGAGTTCAATCCCCAGTACCAAAAAAAAAAAAAAAAGATGATTATCTATAGCCAGAAAAATGACTGCAGTTTAAACAACAAACCCTTCTTGTTCAGGCCTCATAGCCGTAGTTTGCAAAAGTACCACTAATAACTAATGGAATCTAGTGTCAATTAGATATGTAGTCCTGAGGTTGTTTCTCTTTTTCTTTTCTTTTCTTTTTTGGTACCAGGGATTGAACTCAGGGGTACTCAAACACTGAGCCACATCCCCAGCCCTATTTTGTGTTTTATGTAGAAACAGGGTCTCACTGAGTTGCTTAGCGCTTTGCGGTTGCTGAGGCTGGCTTTGAACTTGCGATTCTCCTGTCTCAGCCTCCCAAAGGGCTGGGATTACAGGCGTGCGCCACTGCACCTGGCTTGTTTTTCTTTTTCTTTGTCTTTTTGTGGTACTTGTGATTGAACCCAGGGCCTCAAGCATACTAGACAAATACTATACCACTGAGCTATATGCCCAGTCTATTTATTCCTAATGTTGAGACAGGGTCTCACTAAATTGTCCAGGCTGGCCTTGAACTAAGATTCCTCCTGTCTCAACCTCCTAAGTAGTTGGGATTATAGGTATGTCCCACTATGCCTGGTTTCTGAGGTCTTTTATCTGCCATCACTTTTTCCTTTTTTGTTTGTTGCAATTGGCATATTGCCCTGTGAATTTTAGTGGTGATATTAGGGCTAAGGAGTTTTTAACTTTTCAAATAAAAGATGATGCCAAAAAAGAAAAATTGTGTATATTATCACACACACACCAACAAAAAAGTGGGGGAGGGAGGTCCATGGATCATGCCTATAATTCCAGCAACTTGGGAGACTGAGGCAGGAGGATTGCAAACTCAAGGCCAGCTTGGGTAACTTAGAGAGTCCCTGTTTCAAAATATAGAATAAAAAGAACTGGTATTGTAGTTTAGTGGTAAAGTGCCTCTTAGTTCAGTCCCCAATGCTACACACACACACTCAAAGGCAAAAAAAAGAAAAAAAAATTAATGGCACAGCACACACTTCACAGGAAAGATTGATCCATTTTATTCCATCTTCCTATATATAGGTTACCTTTTAAAAACTTGAAGTTGAGCTGGGTACAGTGGTGCATGCCTGTAATCTCAGCTACTCGGGAGGCTGAGGCTGGAGAATTACAAGTTTGAGGCCAGCCTCAGCATCTTGGCAAGGTACAAAGCAATTTAGAGAGACCCTGCCTTGAAATAAAAAATAAAAAGGGCTAGGGTTGTAGCTTAGTAGTAAAGCATCCCTAAGTTCAATCCCAGTGCAAAACAAAAACAAAAACAAAACACAACTTTAAATCGAGTTACAAATATATCATTTATGGTCGTTTTTAAATAAATATTATGCTTTTAAAGTTGTGTTCTTGTGAGAAGTGATAGGTGAATGATTAGAGTATTTGAAAACATGCATATTTCCATATGGAATATATATATGCTATACACATAATATATAGAATATATAAGCTCTAGATTATGATTTCCAACCTATTTTAATGCACTTGTGTCAATTTCATCGAAGCATTCGCAGAATTGATAACTTAAGCTGGATTGTACACATAAAAGAATCTGAAAGAGGCTGGGGATATAGCTTAGTTGGTAGAGTGCTTGTATCGCATGCACAAGGCCCTGGGTTCAATCCCCAGCACTGCCCTCCCCCCTAAAAAACCTTGAAAATAGAACACATTCAATAAATATTACTTCTTTCCTTCCTACAATAATGCTGTAAGAAGATGTGGATTCATTCATCCAATAATTAATTTTGGCAGTCATGTGTCACTCACTATTCTAGGACCTAGGGATACAGGGTGGATAAGGCAAACACAGTCCCTAGGAGATGGATAAGAGCAGCCAATTAGAGCCAGACTTCCTGTCTTCAATCTTCTTTTTACTAGGTGTATAATTATTGACAATTCAATGTGTCTCCATTTTGTGACCTGTAAAACAGAGATAATAATAGTATATTGAAGGGTTTGTGTGCTGATTTGTGAAGGGATAGCACTCAGTGAATGTTAGGGTTTAATGTGATTCTTACCCAGCATGGTGGCACACACCTCTAATCCCAGTGACTCAGGAGACCCAAGCCAGAGGATTGCAATTTCCAGGCCAGCCCTAGCAATTTAGTGAGACCCTAAGCAACTAGCAGGACCCTTTTTGAGAAGTGATAGGTGGATTTTTTTGAGACTAAAGTCTCAAAAAAAAAAAAATTAAAAGATTTGGAAAGGTAACTTAGTGGTAAAGTACCCCTGGGTTCAATTCCAAGTACCAAAAAAAAAAAAAAAAGAGAATCTTCATGGAGGTTACAGTCCAATGTGGAGAGAAATGAATGAGAATATTTGCATTCTACAGGTAAAGAAACCCAGGTTCAGAAAGGTTAAGTAAACTTCCTAACTCAAATAGATTGTAGGATAGATGTGAGACTTTGTCCTCTGTCCTAATTGACTTCAAGGCCTCTATTTCTGCCAAGCTGAGCAGGTTATTTCATGGCATTTCTTCTCAAGTGCAATTTCCATGACAAAATCCTGTTGGTGTAGGACAGACGTTTTAAAAGGTTTTATTGGAGGACTTAGAAAAAAAATGTAAGAATGCATTTTATAAGTCTCCAGAGCCCTTCATTATCTCCAGTCTGAGCATGAAGTGTAGTTTCTGTTCCTTTGGATAATACAGAGCATCTCTCACATCATCAAACAAGTGATCTGAGCTGGGTGTGGTGGCATTCCTGTCATCCCAACACTCAAAGTCTGAGTCCAGGAGTTCAAGACCAGCCTGGGCAACCGGATGAGCTCCTGTCTCAAAGAAAGACAAAACTAAAATGAGTCGTCTGGAAGGAACGAAAAATGGGTCCTGGGAAACACGATGTAGGCAGGCTGTGTTTGCCTTAGATTCAACACAATTCAAATTGGTCTTTTGTTGGTTGGTGTTAAGTTTTTATGCTCTGGGCACTTTCCTGGGATGAGGATATCAGGTCAAATGCAATGATCTCTATCTCTTCAGTTAGTAGAGTCATATGCTTGAAAAAGAAAAACCAGACATCAGTTTCTCTCTAAGACTAACCAGGACTCGGGAGAGAGTGACAAGCAAGCTGGACCATGAGGGACAAGTAGGCCTTCTGTAGCTAGAGAAGGTGAAGCAAATTTCCCAGGGCCTGAGTAAAGCTCCGAAGGTCTGAAAGGGAAAGAGGGCTAGAAAAGGGGCTGGGACACAGTGTGCAGGAAGGAACTCCGCGGCAGGCAAGAACGTGGAGCTCCCAGAAGGCAGGGACTCGTCTTCACTCAGATGCCTGCACCTGTGCCCAGATAATCCCCAGGGACTACTTGCTGGCTAATTGAATGGTAAAATCCTGCATCTTCCCCATGAGACTGATTCAGTAGGTCTTTGTGTCACTGTAAAGAGAGGGCTCTTCGGAGGTAAAGAGAGGTTTATTTTGGCTGACTGTTCTGGAGGTTCAAGTCCAAGATCAGGCAGCCCCATTGGACTGAGCCTCAGGTGAGGGCAGCACATCTTGGTGGAAGTGGGAGTTGCCATGTCAGCACTGTTGGGCATGTGAGAGCAAGTGCTCACACCTGGAGCCTGGAAGCAGAGAAGAAAGTGGATGGGCTGGGTCCCACACTTCTTTTGAGTGCATGTCCCTAGTGACCTAAGGACCTCCCACAAAGCCCACTTCCTGTAAATTCACTGTACCTCCCAATACTGTCATCCTGGGGACCAATCTTCACATATGGACCTTTGGGGGACATTCATACAAACACAGCCATTTGGAACAGGGTATGTATGCTTTAAGAGTTCCCCAAGTGATTCTCATGTATTCCAGTTTGGGGACTGCTGGACTAAATGAATGGCCTGGACCAGTAGAGATGAGAAAGTTTAGATTTATAGTTTTCTGTTGAGTCAGATGACCTTACTCTTTGAAAACCTCAAGTGAAGTATCATTTCATGTTTTATTGGGAGGAGGAGGATATAATGTGAACTACCAAAGATTTATTTTAAAATAACCCTGGCAAGTAGAAAAACATTAACAGAATCTATTTGATGGGTATACAGATGGATATATATGATTTTTTTCCAATTCAGATGTATCTTTGAATATTTTCTTTTTTAATTTTTTTTTTTTAGTTGTTGGTGGATCTTTATTTTATTCATTTATTATTTATATGTGGTGCTGAGGATCGAACCCAGTGCTTCACGCATGCTAGGCAAGCGCACTACCACTGAGCAACAGCCCCAGCCCCTTGAATATTTTCTTAATGAAATGGTGGGGGAACATGAGCTTGAGACAGGAATAAAATATACTAATGGAATCTCAAATAGAAATGGATATAAATCTGACTGTCATTTAGTCCAACCTTCTAAGGGGAGGCATAGGGAGGCAGGAGAGGAATTCCAGGTAGGCCAATGGTTCTGGAAGCAGTGTGTTGGTCAGCTTGGCTAGAGCAGAAGCAGAGGACTTCACTTGCAGAGCCCACGATGTGGATCTATCTGGGTTTAATTGACTTAGGAAATTGGTATACTGTCTGCCCATTGGCTTCCACATCTGTTAAGTAGAAGTCATTAGTCATTAATGGCCTTTTTTTTTTTTTTGGTACTAGGAGTTGAACCCAGGGGCACTTTATCATTGAGCTACATCTCCAGCCCTGTTTATTTTTGCTTAGGGTCTTCTTGCTAATTTGCTGAGGTTGCCTCAAACTTGCAATCCGTCTGCCTCAGCCTCTAGAGTAGCTGGAATTAAAGGTATGCATCACTAAGCAGGGCTCATTAATAACTATTGGAAGTATCAAACTCAAAGGCATTGTGAAGACCAAATGGTATAAATCAAATGTTTTTGTTGCAATGGTGGTGGTTTTATTTTGTTCTGTTTTTTGCAGTGCTGGGGATTGAACCCAGGACCTGGCACCTGCTAGGCAAATTCTCCGCTGCAGAGCCACATCCCAAGACACCATCATACAGTTTTTCAAAGACATACATTGTATAGCTGTGGAGTGGAGGTTGGTGGTGGGGTGGCTGTCCCTGAAACTTGGTGAGCTGAGGCAGGAAGATCACAAGTTTGAGAACAACTTTGGCAATTTAGTGAGATCCTATCTTAAAATAAAAAAGGCTGGGGATTGCAGCTCAGTGGTAGAGTGCCCCTGGGTCTAATATCTAACACTGCAAAACAAAAACAAAAATATATACTATATAAGAACTTTCCAAGAGGAATGGTATCACCGTTTGACCCAGCTAGCCCACTCCTCGGTCTATACCCAAAGGACTTAAAAACAGCATACTACAGTAACACAGCCACTTCAGTGTTTATAGCAGCACAATTCACAATAGCTAAACTGTGGAATCAACCTAGATGCCCTTCAATAGATGAATGGATAAAGAAACTGTGGTATATATACGCAATGGAATATTACTCAGCATTAAAAGAGAATAAAATCATGGCATTTGCAGGTAAATGGATGGAGTTGGAGAACATCATGCTAAGCAAAGTAAGCCAATCCAAAAAAATTCAAAGGCTGAATGTTGTCTCTGATAAGTGGATCCTGATCCATAATGGGGGAGGGGGCATGGGAAGAATGGAGGAACTTTGGTCAAAGGCAGGGGAGGGGAGGGAAGGGGACACGGGGGCAGGAAAGGTGGTGGAATGAGATGGACATCAATGCCCTAGGTACATGTATGACTGCACATATAGTGTGATTCTATATTGCTTACAACCAGAGAAATGAAAAGTTGTGCTCCATTTGTGTACAATGAATCAAAATGTACACCTAATAAATAATAAATAAAAAGAAAAGACTTTCCAAGAAGTATAAGTGGCAGTGTTTTAGATGTCAGTTTCATATGTGATCCTACTAGAAAGAAGGAAAGGCTGGATATGGAGGTGTCATGCCAGTTTTCCTTTCTCAGCTCCTCTTTCATAAATACTCTTTTCCCATTTGATAAAATAAAAGACATACTCACCCCAATCTTATACTGGTGCCTTGCATCCAGTGTGAACACCTTCCCGGCTTCAAAGAGATTCTTCAAAATAGTTAGGGTAGATGAAGCCTCTTCTCTTCCAGCCCATGTACACCCAAAGTTCAGCCTGCCTTTTTCCCTGACTTGTACACACCCAGTGAAAGAAAGGATGGGACATCCAGAACACGTTGGTCCCTGTTGAGATGCTCCAAATTCAGTTACTTAGTAGTGTAGGGTAGGGACATGATGACAATTTTTATTTAGCACCCTCAGTCTTTCTATCCCCTAACTATTGTCAAAGAAACTGAACTGTCACTTATGAGTCTTGTGATCACACACACACACAAAGAGGGGCAGAAATTGGTTGAAAATATTAAAGAGAATGACACCACTTTATTTCATTTAGGAACAAAATTCTCATCAAGGTTCCCCCCAGCTGGGCGTGGTGGTACAAGCCTGTAATCCCAGCACTTAGGGAGGCTGAGACAGGAGAATCATGAGTTCAAAGCCAGCCTCAGCAACCGCGAGGCGCTAAGTAACTCAATGAGACCCTGTCTGTACATAAAATACAAAATAGGGGGCTGGGATTGTAGCTCAGCGGTAGAGCGCTTGCCTCGCATGCGTGAGTCCCTGGGTTCGATCCTCAGCACCACATACAAAGCAATAAAATAAAGACATTGTGTCCATCTACAACTAAAAAATATTTAAAAAAATAAAATAAAATAAAATACAAAATAGGGCTGGGGATGTGGCTCAGTGGTCGAGTGCCCCTGAGTTCAATCCCCTGTACCAAAAAAAAAAGGTTCTCCCCACCCCATTTCCCCATTTGAATGTAGAATTGAGATGGTTGTCATGGAGATATGTTTTAACATGTTTATTTGAACATGTTAGAAACATTTAGAAATAGAAAAATGTAGTCAGATCTTTACTGACAGAAAAAAAATGTTTAATTTGGCCCATTGGTTTGACAGTGAGGGTTGACTTTGCCACTTAGGTGTTAGGTGAACGTCTTCCATGAATCAAATGAGCTAAAAATACAGCACCAACATTTTAAACAAAATATATTCAAATCACAGTGGAAGGAAAATGCTTAGTCAAAAATTTTATTACCTAGCCGGGCGCTGTGGCTCAAGCCTGTAAT
>PVHX01033329.1:0-13194 GCA_004024805.1 Geosciurus inauris | reverse complement strand
TTTTTTTCCATCCTTTCACCTTCAATCTGTGAGTATCTCTTTCTATGAGATGAGTCTCTTGGAGGCAGCATATTGTTGGATCTTTTTTTTTAATCCAATCTGCCAATCTGTGTCTTTTAATTGCTGAGTTTAGGCCATTGACATTCAATGTTATTATGGAGACATGGTTTGTATTTCCAGACATTTTGGTTTATTCTTAATTTTTAACTTGACTGGGTTTCTCCTTTGATTGGCCTTTAGTGTAGCTCTTCCCTCTGCAAGTTTTCATTATTGGTTTTTATTTCCTCCTCATGGAATATTTTGCCAAGAATGTTCTGTAGTGCCGGTTTTCTTGCTGTGAATTCTTTTAATTTTTGTTTATCTTGGAAGGTTTTTATTTCATCTACAAATCTAAAACTTAATTTTGCTGGATATAAGATTCTTGGTTGGCATCCGCTGTCTTTTAGCACTTGGTATATGCTTTGCCATGATCTTCTTGCTCTCAGGTTCTGGGTTGAGAAGTCTGTAGTGATCCTAATTGGCGTCCCCCTATATGTAATCTGATTCCTTTCTCTTGTGGCTTTTAAGATTCTCTCCTTATTCTGAATGTTAGGCATTTTCATTATGATGTGCCCTGGTGTAGGTCTGTTGTGATTTTGAACATTTGGTGTCCTGTAAGCCTCTTGAATTTGATTCTCCAATTCATTCTTCATATTTGGAAAGTTTTCTGATATTATTTCATTGAATAGGCTGTTCATTCCTTTGGTTTGGAGTTCTATACCTTCTTCTATCCCAATAATTCTCAATTTGGTCTTTTAATGTTGTCCCAAAGCTCTTGGATGTTCTGTTCATGGCTTCTTACCATCTTCACTGTGTAGTCAACTCTATTCTCCAGGTTAAATATTTTGTCTTCAGTATCTGAGGTTCTGTCTTCCAAGTGGTCTAATCTGCTGGTGGTGCTTTCTATTGAGTTTTTGATTTGGTTTATTGTTTCTTTCATTTCAAGGATTTCTGTTTGGTTCCTTTTCAGAATCTCTATCTCCTTATTGAAGTGATTTTTTACGTCCAGTATTTGCCTGTGTATCTCTTTATCGAAGTGATCTTTTACTTCCTGTATTTGCCTACGAATCTCTTTATCAAAGTGATCTATTTCTGACTGGGTTTGCTCTCTTATGTCATTCTTTAAGTCACCGACCATTTTAATTACGTCCTGAATTCCTGTTCTGTCATTCCTCTTGCTGTACAGCCCATGGATTCTAGGTGTGTAGTATCTTGGTTTGTTTGAGTCACTTTCTTCCCTTGTTTTCTCATGATGTTTGTGTGTCTTTCCTTCTAGCTCTACTGATCCAAGGTGTTACAGTTTTAACTCCTATACGGTTATAGTTTCCCTGCAGGGTTTTGTTACTTCTCCTCCAGTAGGTGGCGTTGTCCGTTGTTTGCTGGACTTTCCCAGCTGGTATCCTTGGTACTGGTCCCAGGCCAAGGTGAAACTCTGGGCTGCTGGTGGAGTCGCTGTTCCACCGTGGCCAAGGTTTGCTCCCAGGTGTTCACCTGCGCCCCCTGGTGTGTAGGAAATTCCGCTGTGTTAGAAGGTGGTCCACAAAGAACAATAGCTGGGGTTCTGCTCAGGAGATAGTCAGTCCACAGAAGCAACTGCTAGCGGTTTCTCGCGGTTGGGTAGGCACTGGGGCCAGGCACCCTGTGCGGAAGCAGGCCCGGCACGCCCGGGATAAACTCCGAGCTGAAGCCCTGGGCCAGATCCCCCACCACAACTGCACTACACGGGTCGGCGCCGAAGTCACTCCTCCTGGCTACCGCTGTCTCCCGGTGGCCCTGTGCTCACACATGCAAGCGAGACTCTTGCGTGGGGCGGTGAACTGCAGAGAGCTGCCCAAGAAGCTGGTTGGAAAATGGCACCCCGCTACTTCCAGTCTCAGTCTCGGAGAGCCGGAGCCCTGGGCCGAGGCCCCCGGCTGCAACTGCTTTTCTGCCGGCCGGCGCTGAAGCCACGCCTCCCAGCTACCGCTGCCTCCCGGTGGCCCTGCGTTCACACACATGAGCGAGACTCTTGCGTGGGGCGGCAAGGCGCAGAGAGCTGCCAAAAAAACTGGTTGGGAAGATGGCACCCCGCTACTTCCAGTGTCAGTCTCGGATAGCCGGAGCCCTGGGCCGCGTTTCTCCGGCCGGCGCCGAAGCCACGCCTCCTGGCTACCGCTGCCTCCTGGTGATCCTGTACTCACACACACACCAGCGAAATTCCTGCGTGGGATGGTGAGCCGCAGAATGATGCCAGGAAGCTGGCTGGAAAACGGCGCCTCCACCACTTCCAGCCTTGGTCCCTGAGAGCCTAGCGCAGAGTGGACTGTCTAGGCCGCCATCTTGGAACCAAAAAAGCCCATTCTTTAACATGTATGACATAGTTACTATGTGCCAGGTACTACTTGTGATTGAGTGGATGTGTGTGTGTGTGTGTGTGTGTGTGTGTGTATGAAAAAAATATATATATCATTGTAGTTTTAAAATAATTCTGATGATGCTTACAATAACAATAGTTGTTCTTGGACTCCCTACATTCCTTTTCCCCTGTCCAGTAGCAGCTCCTGATTTACTACAGATTTACCCTCTGGATTTAAGGACAGAGCATGTGACTCAGGCCTAAGCAAATGAAAGTGCTGCTTCTGTCTACAATGATGATTGGTTCAGAGGTGGGCACACAACCTACACTGGTCCAATCAGAATAAAGTCCAGGGCTTGCTCACAAACTATGGGAAGGATTTTCTCTTTTGAGTTGCTTGTTACAGTAAAGAGACAGCCTAGAGTTTCTGAAGGAGCTAAATGGAGACTGAGAATAAAATCCAAACAGTAGGCAGCAAAGTAAAGACAGAGAAATTGGTGCTAATGAAAGTTTAAGCACTAAATCCAGCCATGTCTGAGCAAGCCCAACCCTCAGGCCTTTCAACTTTCTGAGCTAGTAAATTAGCTTTTTATCTTGAGCCAATTTGAGTTTGGTCACTGGCAACTAAGAAGGAACTAATTCTTGCAACAGATAATGCTGATAATCACAATAAGGTAAAAATCGTGGGGGTGTTGCAGGCAGGGGGAGTTTGAAGCCAATGAAAACTTTAAGTGAAGGGGAAAATGATATAAGGTATTAAGACCTTATAGATTTTACAGGAGCTTTTCCTTGACAGAAGCAAAGCAGAAACAAATGAACTTAGACCCAGTGAGACATCATTTATAACTTTTGGCTCACTCTATTAACTAAATGGAATTAACCTTAGCCCCAAAGGAATGCATGAAATAACAACCACACACAAAACATTAACCCTCTCAGTCTCCAGCACAGGAGGGCACTTTCCTGGTCAACCTTGGAGGAACCTAAGGATGAACAGATTAAAAACAACATCAACAACAAGAAAAACTAGATTCAGCAGACTAGCTTTGTGCAACAGATAGAGATGTTTCTGTCAGGTACTTGCTATGGAGAGTGCATGCAGCCTTAAAGCAGTAACATTGACATGATAAATCAAAAAGATGGTCTCTAAGTGTCAGAGATATTAGACATCAGAAACAAGGTTATATTTTCTTGTATCCCTGAAATAGAGTCAGAGAAAGGATTGCTTAATGTGAAGGTAAATAGTTATTTGGGCAGTCATTATGTTCAATTAAGTTGTATTGAGACATATTTTCAATTTCTAAGCACTAATATGAAATTCAGAATTATTGTCCTTCTTAGATAGCCCAATCATGTATCAAGTAATTTGGGGAATGGCCTAGAACTCAGTAGTTTATTACCTTTTTTATTTCCTTATTTTTAGTAAATTAATTAAATTTTTGTTGAGCTGGGGTTCAAACCCAGCACCTTGTGCATGCTTGGCAAGCATTCTACCACTGCACTATACCCCTAGTCCTATTTCCTTATTTTTAAAACATTCAATTCCCAAATGTGACTGGCTGGGAGATGGTTTACCATTCTTTACTTGATAGATTTTTCCCAAGTAATACAAAAAATCAATAATGGGAAGAGAATTTTCCTCTTTGATTCTCAAATTCCTAGGGTCCTCAAATTATACTGCATTAGTTTCTTCAAAATAAAGATGAGGACCCAGTGTGACGGAGAGGAGAAGTGGCTCTGCTGAGAATTTAATCCCTACTTTTAAAAGCCAACCCACTGAGCCACGCGCTGGTGCACGCCTGTAATCCCAGCACTTTGGGAGGCTGAAACAGGAGAATCACGAGTTCAAAGGCAGCCTCAGCAATGGTGAGACGCCAAGCAACTCAGTGAGACCCTGTGTTCAATTCCCAGTACCAAAAAAAAAAAGTCAAGCCACTGAAGATTGAGTGAATTACTCCATGGATGCCTAAGCATGGGTATTTTATCTTTTAAAGTTTATATTGCTGAATGTTTGTGATATAATTCTCTGGAAGGTACCTATCCCCTTAAGGATAGTGTGACAGACTGTATTTCCCAAAGATGGCCATGCAATTGTCTCTGGCAGTGGAAGGACCTTGCCACTCCTGCATTAAGGTGGAACACACCTGTAATCCCAGTGGCTCAGGTGGCTAAGGCAGGAGGATTGTGAGTTCAAAGCTAGCCTCAGCAAAAGCGAGGTGCTAAGCAACTCAGTGAGACCCTGTCTCTAAATAAAATACAAAATAGTGCTGGGGACGTGGCTCAGTGGTGATGTGCCCCTGAGTTCAATCCTTGGTACCCCTTCCAAAAAAAAAGAACTAGTGTCTAGTTCCCCACTACTCCTCAGTCCTCTTGAACACATGCAATCCCCCTGATTGCTTTGACCAAAGTAAAATGGAAGTTACATGGTGTCAGTTCCAAGTGTAGCTCTAAGTATTAATTTCTCTTGAAATTCTGCTGGTTTTTGTGACCACTGTGAGGTTACCATGCTGTCAAAAGTCTTAAGCCACATGGAGAGGTCTGGAGGATAAGACACTATGTGGAGAGAGAGAGAGAGAGAGAGAGAGAGAGAGAGAGAGAGAGAGAGAGGGAAAGGAGTTAGACATGAAAGTGAAGGAACCATCTTGGACAAATAGCCCAGTTCAGTTTTCAGATGATTCTAGAGCTATCTACTAACTCACTGCAACTATATGAGAGACCCTAAGAGGAAACACCCAGCCAGGCTCACTCAACCCCTGGAACCATGAAATAAAATAATAAAATTTTGTTTTAAGCTACTAAGATTTTTGGGTGATCTTATTAGATTCAGCAATGGACACTTGGAACAGATAGGTCATTTGTTCATCTGAGTGTCTGAAATCTGCCAAATCATGCTGTATCCATGTATGAACATACCACAGTGAATCACACACACACACACACACACATACACACACACACATATATATAATTATAAGGTACTAATTAAAATAATAAAATAATAATAGAAGGGAGCAGAAGGGTGATCAGTACAGTACAGTAAGTGGGTGGATCGGGGGAGGGAGGAAAGAAGGGAAAGGGAAGGTACTGGGGAACAAGATCCATCAAATTATGTTATGTGGGAGCTGGGATTGTAGCTCAGCGGTAGAGCGCTTGCCTTGCATGCGTGAGGCCTTGGGTTCAATCCTCAGCACCACATACAAAGCAATAAAATAGACATTGTGTCCATCTACAACTAAAAAAAATTTTTTTAAAAATTATGTGCATATATGAAAATTTTATAACAAATCCTACTTTTACATATAATCATAATGTACTAATAAAAATAAATAAAAAATTTAAAAAGCATAATAAATGTGATAGATGTTTTTAAAAACTGAATTTATTATAATAGTAGCTACTATATTAGCCATAGTCCTTCATGGCAAGCAACATAAATGAGCTAATTCTGGCTGCATGAAGCAGAACATGTTTACAAAGGACAGAAAGTAGCTCATGAATTCTTATAAGGCCTAAAGATTGATCTCTAGACTGTGCAGGAAAAGAACACTCAAAGCTATAACCCAAAATCATTCTGGAGATGAAAATACTAACCTATCACCACAGACATGGCAGGGAGCACCCAGCTCTTGGTGTCACTAGCTCCCATGCCAGATTCTTGCCAGGGATACCTCTGATAGGCAGAGTCTGAGGCATAGGCCTCCCATCCTGGCTGCAAGACGGCCTGGGAGAATAAGAATCCAGTATCTTTTTTTTTTTTAGTACTGGGGTTTGAACTCAAGGGCACTCAACCACTGAGCCACATCCCCAGACCTATTTTGTATTTTATTTAGAGACTGGGTCTCACTGAGTTGCTTAGCACTTTGCTGTTGCTGAGGTTGACTTTGAACTTGCTATCCTCCTGTCTCAGCCTCCCCAGCTGCTGGGATTACAGGCATGTGCCACCAGGTCCAGCAGAATCTAGCATCTTAAGACTTTATATGGATAGGTAATTTTTGTTCTCATCAAGACATAGGGGTCACTTCTCCAAAGACAAAGATTTAGAAAATAAGAAGAAATATGAATAATGGAAGTCCACCACTGCTATCAGGAATCAAAACCTTATTATAAGTTTATGTATACATACACAGATAGATTCAGAAATATTTACTTTGTAATATGCCATTTATGAATCATCACAATATGCCTTTCCAATAATCCTAGAATTCTACAAAACTATCATCACACTAAATTTATAGTGCTTATGGGAAAAATATTAGGTTCATATCTCTTAAAATCTGTTCAAATTTGTAACCAGGACAGTAACAAAAATAGTAACAGACCCAATAAAATTACTAGCACAATAAAAAAGAAAAGTTATATTCTTTTTTTAATATTTTGTTTTGTTGTAGATGAACACAATATCTTTATTTATTTTATGTGGTGCTGAGGATCGAACCCAGTGCCTCACGTATGCGAGGCAAGCGCTGAACCGCTGAGCCATAGCCTCAGCCCCAAGTTATATTCTTAATAAAAAAATGAATATAAAAGTAAGTCTGAACTTTTTATTTCAAAAATTAAAAAGTGAATGTACCTTGATAGCAAGGGTAGTTGAGACTGCTGAGTTAGGGTGGCTAAGGGCAAAATACTCAAAGACTGGGAAAGACCTTGGAATAAATACTTTCTGGACAGAGAAGCAGGGCAAACCGAGCTGAAAAGAAAAAGGGTGAGTGGACACCATGAAGAGCACTCTATTCCTCAGACCTGTCACGGTCAACAGCAGAGGTGATCAACTGCTGCTGTCATGGAGGAAACCATTTGTGGGCTGGTGATGTCCAGCAAGGTTTTGACATTACACTGCTGTTAGTGTCCTATATAGCAATCATAGATGAGCAGAGTCCAGCTCATAAACACAGGATTATGGCAGGATACAATGTACATCTCCCTGTGTATGACATGACACAACCTTTGCAAACTGGGTGTCATCATTGTCATCTCACAAAGACATGGAAGCTCAGGGAATAAGAAATCTGGCCTAGTTCAAACAGAAATAAGTGTTAAACTGAAGTTCAAAGATTGTACAGTCAATACTCTAAGATCAATACTCTTTCCAGAATGTCTTGTGAAATATTATTTACTGGAAACCAGCTTCCACTTTGAGAAATGTAGACCCACATCTCCAAGTTGTAGATCTCCATAGCAGACATGGCCCTAATGAGATGGACTTGCATAATCAACAATGTCTTTCAAACTAAAGATTGGTCCAAGTAGATTTTTCTCCCAGGTGGAGACTTGATTCCTTGGACCATCTATTGACTTAGCTTCAGCTTCAGAGCTGGCTCCATGAGTCCCTGAAACTGTTTGGCAAATGAGTTTCCTTTTTTCCACATTCAGTCAGCATTCAAATGATTGTTCTAGAAGTACAACTCTATTTTCCAAAGGGAATTTCTAATCTCTTTTTACAGTATGATATTTTTCTTGCAGAACAAAAATTTCTCACTTCTCACAGAGCTCAAGAGAAAGAACATTTTTTTCATTGTAAACATAGGTTTCTGCTATTTCTTTGCCTCTTATTCCAACTCAAACATAAACCAAATAGTTGAACAGATAAAAATGCTCAAGTGGGGGCCTTAGGAATTGAGTTTAGTCCCCTAAGGCTAGAGGAATCCTTTAAAAACTCTGCAGCTGACCACACTTAGTAACAGTCAGAGGATGATATTCACAGCCCAACCAGTCTAATCAGGACCTGTATTGTGCATCATGAATGAGGGGCTCCATGGTAAATGGGCTCAGGTTGACAAACAGATTTTAAACCCTTTGAGAACATTAACTTCTGGCCAGGTCTGTATTAAAAGACAACTGTTGACCATGCTTTCTGACAGAGCTGTACATCTGAGACAGGTTCACAGGAAGGGATATGAGACATTATCACTGGAGAAACCTTTACCATTTAGCAAAGAATAATAATGAGTCATTTAGTGAATTTCTTCTCCATGGCACTAACCGAAGTTTGCAGAATTGATGTGCCTTCTTAATACTTAATTTCCCTCTTCTTAGAGTAGCAGCTCATCCTGAGTATTCACAGAATCACTTGGAGAACTTCTTAAGGCAAAATTGTTGGCACTGTCTCCCAAGAATTTTTGATTCAGTAGGTCGAGATAGACCAGGAGAATTTGCATTTCTAAAAGTGTTCAAGTGGTGCTCTGAGCATCTTTGTTCTAGAGAAAGCCTGGGCACTAGGAAGAATTCAGCCCCACTTTGCTCCATGTAGCAAATATGAGGTCAACTGTCCTTGACCTTCTTCAAAATCAGTGGATTTTCAAAGATGATATGTTTTTCAAAAGCCATACATATTTCTTTATGTGTGAACTGCCTGTCCGTGTTCTAAAGAAGTTCTTTTGGTTTTGATTATTTTGAAATATGGAGAAAGAGCAGATCTATTTCTAGTTACTCAGAAAAAAACACTTTCTGCTTGTCTTAAGTGAGTGTTAACAGGCTTAACCTGTTTTCAATTTGTGCATGTCTATGTTTGTGTGTTTCCTGGAGCACATTTTTTTTAGTGGTGCTCAATGTATATTCATATTCTTAAATCACTAATGAAGATATCTCTTATAAAAATTACAAATAGTATTTTAAAAATTTATTTATTTATTCTAATTAGGTATATATGACAGCAGAATGCATTTTGATTCATTGTACACAAATGCAGCACAACTTTTCATTTCTCTGGTTGTACATGATGTAGCAGCGTTGCACCATATGTGCAGTCATATATGAACTTAGGGTAATAATGTTTATCTCATTCCACCATCTTTCCTGCCCCCATGGCCCCTTCCCCTCTCCCTCCCCTTTGCCCAAAGTTCCTCCATTCTACCCCCACCCCATTATGGATCAGCATCCACTTATCAGAGAGAACATTTGACTTTTGGTTTTTTGGGATTGGCTTACTTCGCTTAGTATGATATTCTCCAACTCCATCCATTTACCTGCAAATGCCATAATTTTATTCTCTTTTAATGCTGAGTAATATTCCATTGTGTATATATACCACGGTTTCTTTATTAATTCATCTATTGCAGGGCATCTAGGTTGGTTTCACAGTTTAGCAATTGTGGATTGTGCTTCTATAAACATTGAAGTGGCTGTGTCACTGTAGTATGCTATTTTAAAAAGACTTTAGGGTATAGACCAAGGAGTAGGATAGCTGGGTCAAATGGTGGTTTCATTCCAAATTTTCTTAGGAATCTCCATATTGCTTTTCGTAGTGGTTGTACCAATTTGCAGCCCCACCAGCAATGTATGAGTGTGCTTTTTCCTTCACATCCTTGCCAACATTTATTGTTGCTTGTATTCTTGATAACTGCCATTCTGACTGGAGTGAGATGAAATCTTAGAGTAGTTTTGATTTGCCTTTCTGTAATTGCTAAAGATGTTGAATATTTTTTCATATATTTGTTGATTGATTGTATTTCTTCTTCTGAGAATTGTCTGTTTAGCTCCTTGACCCATTTATTGATTGGATTGTTTGTTTTTTTGTTGTTAAGTTTTTGAGTTTTTTATATATCTTGGAGATGAGTACACTATCTGACGTGTAAAATTTGCTCCCAAAATGTAGGCTCTCTCTTCACCTCACTGATTGTTACTTTTGCTGAGAAGATGCTTTTTAGTTGAATCCATCCCATTTATTGATTCTTGATTTTATTTCTTGTGCTTTAGGAGTCTTGCTAAGGAAGTTAAGGCCTAATTCAACATGATGTATCTTTAGGCCTACTTTTTCTACTATTAGCCGTAGGGTCTCTGGTCTAATTCCTAAGTCCTTGATCCACTTTGAGTTGATTTTTGTGCATGGTGAGAGAAAGGACTTTAGTTTCATTTTGCTGCATATGGATTTCCAGTTTTCCCAGCACCATTTGTTGAAGAGGCTATCTTTTCTCTAATATATGTTTTTGGCACCTTTGTCTAGTAAGAGATAACTGTATTTATGTGGGTTAGTCTCTGTGTCTTCTATTCTGTACCATTGATCTACATGTCTATTTTGATGCCAATACCATGCCATTTTTGTTACTATAGCTTTGTAGTATAGTTTAAGGTCTGATATTGTGATACCACCTGCTTTACTCTTCTTGCTAGGGATTGCTTTAGCTATTCTGAGTCTCTTATTTTTCCAAATGAATTTTATGATTAACTTTTCTATTTCTATAAGGAATGATGTTGGGATTTTAATTGGAATCACATTGAATCTGTATGGTCCTTTGGGTAGTTTGGTCATTTTGACAATATTGATTCTGCCTATCCAAGAGCTTGAGAGATCTTTCCATCTTCTAAGATCTTCTTCAATTTCTTTCTTTAGTGTTCAGTGGTTTTCATTACCTGTCTTGCTAGATTGATTCCCAATTATTTTATTTTAATTTTTTTAGGCTATTGTGAATGGGGTAGTTTTCCTAATTTCTCTTTGAGAGGATTTATCACTGACGTATAGAAATGCATTTGATTTATGGGTATTAATTTTATATCCTGCTACTTTGCTAAATTCATTTATTAATTCTAGAAGTTTTCTGGTAGAATTTTTTGGATCCTCTAAGTGTAGTATCTATGTCATCGGCAAATAACGATAGTTTGAGTTCTTCTTTTCCTATCCGTATCCCTTTAACTTGCTATGTCTTTTAAGTATCTTTTAATATGGGACCAATCTTTTTCATCCTTTTCTCCTCTTCCTCCTTTTCTATCACTTCTTCCTCCTTCTCATCTTTCTTACTTTTAATCCTAAGAAAGTATGGCAAAAACAAAGCCTGTTGTCTTGTTAAATGTTCCATGGTCTGGCTTCCGCTGCTTCCTGGTGAGATCTGTAACTTTGTCCCTTACCCATATATTTCCTATAAACTGGAATTCAGGTACATGCTTGATTAAATTTAGGTTGAATATTTTTTTTGGCAAGATTAGCTACTAGGTGATACTGTGCCACCCCAAGAGACGTACATCTGGTTGTCCTGCACTTAGAGGTGCCAAGTTCCCCCAGTGCATTTAGATGGACCAATCTAGATAGATCCCTCCTCAGTGCAATTTCCTGTCAACCTCTTGTCTCATGCTTTCATCCACTGGTGATCACTCAGGCAGGGCTCCTGCATCCCTGGATAGATACTACAGGGCTGAAAGGAGAGTTTCATTGCTGCTCTCACCCATCCCTTGCTGGGTAGAGTGGATTGTAGGGGAGTTGATGTCAATCAGTTCAGGGCAGTGGGAGTGCTCTGGGTCTGGAGAGCTCCCACTTTGGAAGGTGTCTTTCCAGCTCATTCTGAACTTCCCACAGGCATTGCTTTAAATGTTCCAAGATGATGGGTGGTATCACTGAAGGAAGGATGTTTAAGCTCAGAACATCATCTGATAGTATTTACTAGAACAGTGGCAATCAGGAGAGGACTTCCTGGCTGTCTGTTCACTCATTCTCAGGATATTTTCTATTCTCTGTTTTGCATGCCACGAATGTGTTTCTGTGCAGAGAATCTTATGGCCTCATTCTCCTGTGTTCAGGGACAGCACTACCTGTTTCCATTCCTGTTCAGTGGCTAGTGTTCTTTTCCTTTCCATTTCTTTCATTTCCTTAATAACAAAGCATGATATTTCTGTTATTATGTTTAATTTCAGGAAATTCAAGACTATTGGTATTTTTCATGGTGGCAATTCATTCTCACACACCTCTCTATAGATTATGACTGACCTGCAAAGACAATTTCTCCATCTCATTACAGAGGCACCCCATTTGCTTAAAGTGTTTCTCCTGTGTGGGTCACTGCACCTATTTCTGGAGGACAGAATAGGGTGTGTAGAAACATGGTCAGGCCCAGACCAAATTTTGAGCAGAGGCAACATGTCTTGGCCTGGGCTCTTAGGCCCTCTGTCCTCCCTCCTTCCCCTCTGCCCTTACACTGCATGCTTGTTAGTTGCTTATATTGCTTCTTTTGATTTAATTCTCTACCCTCATCACCAAGGCAGAGGACCATGTTTTGTGTTTTGTTTTGCTGTGCTTTGCTTTCCATCTACACTGCAGACATTGAAGTACAGCAGTTTCCAGCAAACGTATTGGGCACAAAAATAGTCTCCAGATGAGTGGGTGATGGTTGCCTGGATGGGAATGATTCGTAGGAGGCTTGTCACAAGCAGAAAAATACTATTTTACAGAGCACACAGTTGATCTGTAAGCAAAGAGAATGAGGCGGGGAGCTTTTATCAATTTAGATGGACCAAAGGAGAATGTACCCTCTGGGGCTCAGGGTGTCATTTCAATTTCTTAGCTTAGTGTATCCTCTTTTGTAAAAAGTCTTTACTTTCCAACTCAGGTGTAGCTTCAGTTTAGGGTGATGGTGGAAAAGCAGATGGAGGTGGTGGATGGAGGTGGAAGACCTTACTCAAAGGATCTTGAGTCTTCCATCCTAATCTCATGCCTAGAACATTCCATTGATGTTCTGACTTCCCACTTGAACCAGACTCCTGCTCTTGCAAGGATTAGGCTTAGTCCAAAGAATGCTAAAGGTTTACTTCTTTCTCTTCACCCTTGCATTGCTCCCCCTTCTTATTCTTTGAGACCTTGGAAGGTTTTGGCTATTTTTGTTGTTTTGGGTTGGAAGTTTGTCTGTTCCCTCTCTGGCAACAGCCATCCTTTTATTGAACACCTAGAGGCCACTTCAGCTTTTGTTGGAGAGTGGAACCCAAGACTCTAGAGAAAGAGGTGGTATATATACACAATGGAATATTACCCAGCATTAAAAGAGAATAAAATTATGGCATTTGCAGGTAAATGGATGGAGTTGGAGAATATCATGCTAAGTGAACTAAGCCAATCCCAAAAA
>PVHX01033328.1:0-13196 GCA_004024805.1 Geosciurus inauris | reverse complement strand
ATACTCTCTCCAGCCTATTGTAATCCCCATTCTACCCTCAACTTCTATGAATTCAGCTTCCTGATACACCACATAAGAGTTAGATCAGGTACTTATTTTTCTGTGCTGACTTATTTCACTTAATGTAATGATCTCTAGTTCCATGTTACAAATGACAAGATTTCATTTTTTTATATGCCTGGATAGTATTCCATTGTGTACAGGAGCTACCTTTTCTTTATCCATTCATCAGCTGATGAACACTTAGGTTGTTTACATTTCTTGGCTATTGTGAATACTGGTCCAAAGAGCTGTGCAGTGCAGATGTCTCTATGATATATAGATTTCATTTCCTTTAGAAACATATCCATATTGGGATTGCTGGATCATATGGCAGTTCAATTTTTCATTTCATGAGGAACCTCCATACAATTTTCCATAATGGATATACTAATTTACATTACCATCAACAATGTAAAATGGTTACCTTTTCTCTATAGCCTTGCTAGCATGTCTTTAGTCTTTTTGATAAAAGCCATTAATACTGTGGTAAGGAATAATAGCCATTCATACTGGGGTGAATTGATATTTCTTTGTGGTTTTGATTTGCATTTCCAGGATAGCTACTGATGTTGAGCATTTTATTATGTCTCAGTTGGCTATTTTATGTCTTCTTTTGAGAATTGTATTATTTAGGTCTATTGTCTAGTTTTTTTTTTTTTTTTTAAATTGGCCAACTGGCTGATCTGGTCTGCTTACTTGCTTACTTTCTTTTCTTTTCTCTTTTCTTTTCTTTTTTCTTTTCTTTCTTGTTTAATGGCTTGAAAATATTTGTTTTATCCTTCCAGAATTATTTTTATACTTACATATTATATTTATATAGGCATAGAAAATTTTTCTTAACCTATTCCCTAATTGCTTTTATTTGTTCTTTGTAGTTATACATGCCTGTAGAGTATATTTTAACATATTTATACACATATGGAGTATATCTTATTGTAATTATCTTCCTTCTTTTTCAAGAATTTCTTATGTATTCTAAATATCACTACATTTTCCCATTCTGTAGGTTGTCTCTGCAGTATATTGAGTGTTTCCTTTTCTGTGCAGAAGCACAGAAGAAGAGTTTGATACACACTCATTTGTCTATTTTTGCTTTTGTTTCCTGTGATTTTGGGTTCTTTTCCCAAAAATCCTTGACGGTTCCAATGTCCTAAAGTATTTCTCACATACTTTCTTCTAGTGCTTTCATATTCTCAGGTCCTGCATTTTAATTCTTTAATCTATTTTGCATTGATTTTCATGTGTATATTCAATTTTCTGAGCACCATTTCTTGGAAAGACTGTCATTTCCCCAGTGTGTGTCTTGGCAACTTTATCAAACATAGACTGTCTTGGCTTTCTATTCTGTTCTACTGGTCTGTGAGCCTGTTTTATACCAATATCATGCTCTTTTATTTACTACTGCTTTGTAGTATGTCTTTATTGATTTTTTTAGTTATATATAACATTAGGGTTCACTTTAACATCATCACAAAAGCATGGAATATAATTTGCTCTAATTCAGTCTTCAGCACTTGTATCTCCCCCCCTCATGCCTCCCCATGTTTTACTCTTTCTATTCTACTGAGTTTTCTGCAATTTATTCAAAGGTTTTTTTTTTTTAATTAGTATCTTGTGGATATTCTTGATGTTGGGATTCACTGTCTATATTCATGCATGGACATAAAATATTTCAGTCAGATTCATTCCACTGTTCTTTCCTTTTCTCATCCTTCCTTCCTTCTCCTCTACCCCCTTAGTCTACTCCTCTGAACTTTCTTCTGTTTTGATGAAACTCCCTCTCCCTTCTTTCCCTTTCTCTCTCTCTCTCTCTCTTGCTTTCTCTCTCTCTGTGCCATCCCCCACCTCTTTTGGATTAGCTTACACATATCAGAAAAATATTTGACCTTTGACTTTTGGGGCCTGCCTTATTTCACTTAGCATGCTATTCTCTACTTCCATTTACTGGGTTTGTCATGAATTCCTTCTTTTTTATGGATGAGTAATACTCCATTAGGTATATTTTTCACATTTTCTGTATCCATTTATCTGTTGAAGGGCACTTAATACTGGACCTCAAAGTATACTCCAGAACTGTGCTAGCAAAAACATCACAGCAGTGCACCAAAACAGACATGAAAACCAATGGAATAGAATAGAAGACACAGAGACAAACCCACATAAATATGGTTATCTGATACTAGACAAAAGTGTCAAAAACATGTTGGAGAAAATATAGCCTTTTCCACAAATGGTATTTCAAAAACTAGAAATCAATATATATATAAAAAAGAAATCCATATGTAGAATAATGAAATTGACTCCTATCTCGCACCCTGAAGAAAAGTCCACTCAAAGTGTATGAAAGACCTAAGAATTAGACCAGAACTCTGCAGCTACTAGAAAAAAATGTTGGCCCAACTCTCCAGCTTGTCAGCACAGGAACCAATTTCCTTAACAAGACACCTAAAGTGCAAGAAGTACAATAAAATATTAATAAGTGGTATGCCATCAAATTAAAAAGCTGTCATCAGTATTTCCTGGTTTTCTTTATACAGATCTTTCACCTCTTCGCTTAAAAGTATACCTAGGTATTTTGCACATGTTGTGAATTGGATTGCTTTCTTGATTTCTGTTCAGAATTTTTGGTATTGGCATATAGGAACACTAATGACTTTTTTCTACATTATTTTTTTTATCCTGCAACTTTGCTAAATTCATTTGTTAGTTCTTTACCTATACATAATTTGTTCAGTACTTTTATCATGAAGCAATTTTTGTTTTCATCAAATGCATTTTCTGCATCTATTGAAGTGATCATATGGTTTACACCTTCATTCTGTTGATTTGTTGTATAATGTTTTTTGCTTTGCATATGTGAAATAATCCTTACACCCCTGGGTTAAATCCCAATTTATCATGGCAAAAACTTTTTTTTCTGGTGTTGGGTATTAAACCAAGGGCCTAAGGCATGCTAGGAAAACACTCCACCACTGAGCCACATCCCCAGCCAGTTAATGCTGTTTTTAACATGTTATTAGACTAAATTTGCCAGTATTAAGTTGAGGATATCTGCATTTTTGTTCACCAGGATTATTGGTTGTATCTCCCTCCCTCCCTCCCTTCCTTCCTTCTTTCCTTTCTTTCTGTTTTTGATGTCTTTGGTTTTATAAAACTTCCTTCCTTTTCAATTATTTGTAGTAATTTAGGAAGATTTGATATTAGTTCTTTTTTTAAATGTTTGGTAGAACTCAGCATTGAAGCCAAATGGCTTTTCTTTTATAAGAGACTTTTTATCATGGATTCAATCTCATTACTCATTATTGGTCTGTTCAGGTTTCGTCTCTCTCCATGATTCATTATTGTTAAAATGTATATGTCAAGGTATTTGCTGTTTCTTCTATGTTATCAGATTTGTTGACATAACATTGTTCATAATAGTCTCTAATGATCCCTTTTATTTCTGTGGTATCATTTGTTTTGTTTCTTATTTCATCTCTGATTTTATTTATTTAAATTTTCTCTCTTCAGTTAAGCTAGCTAAGGGGTTGTGAATTTCATGTCTTCAAAAAACTAGTTCTAATTTGCTGATATTTTGTATGGTTTTCAAAAATCTTATTTCATTTAATTCTGCTCTCATCTTCCTTGTTTCTCTCTCATTATGTTAGTTTTGGTTTATTTGTTCTTTTTTTCTTCTTTGAGAAGCAGTAACATGTTGTTTGAAATCTTTCTGCTTTTCAGCTGTAGGACTGAATTGCTAAATACTTCCCTAAGCTTAGTGCTGCTCTGTTATGTTCTGTCTCTGTTTTCATTTGTTTCATGAAATTTTTAATTTCCCTTACTGTCTTCCTTGATCTAATGGTTGTTGAATAATAAGTTGTGTTATTTCCATGTATTTTTATAGTTTTATAGGTTTCTTTGTTGTTTGTCAGTTTATTACCTTGTTGACAGAAATGACACTCACTACAACTTCATATTTTTAAAATTTATTGAGACTTCTTTTGTGGCCTATATGATCTTTTGTGGAGAATGTTCCATGGTATATTCTGTAGCTGTTGAACAGAATGTTCTGTTGATATCTGTTAGGACAATTTGCTCTAGTCTTCAATTTAACTATGCTATGTTTGATTTTCTAGCTTATTGATATGTCTATTATTGAAAGGGAGGTATCCATATGGTCTTATATACTTCATAGGTGTCTATTTTTTAAGGACTATTAACATTTGCTTTATATATATGGGTACCTTGATGTGTGCATATGTTTTTAGAATTATTTCCTCTTGCTGAATGGAGTATTTTATAATTACACAATGAATTCCCTTGTCTCTTTTTTATTAGTTTTCAAAATGCATTTATTAGTACATTATACTAATACAGAGTAATAGGATTCATTTTGACATGTTTATAAATGCATAGAACATAATTTGCTCCATTTTAATCTCTACTAATTCCCCTTTCCCTTCCCCCCTACTTTCTCTACCCACTTCCTCTCTCCCATTATTGTTCCTTCCATTTATATTTGGCTTTTTATTGGGACATTATAGTTATATATAAAAGTGGAATTCATTGGGATGTATTCATATATGCAAATAGCATAATTTGGTCAATTTCATTCTGCAGTTCTTCCTATTTCCCATCCCTCCTCGTTCACACTTGATGTTCTTCCTCTACTCTGATGTTTTCCTTTCTATTTTCATGATATCCTCTTTTAAAATCTTCATTTCTCTCTGGTTTCCACTTATGATAGGAACCATTCTACTCTCCACTTTCTCAGTCTGGATTATTCTACTAAGCCTGTTGTTGTCCATTTCTATCAGCAAATGGCATAACTATATTTCTATTTATGACTGAGTAAAACTCCATTGTGTATGTGTGCATGCATGTGTGTGTATATGTGTGTATGTGTAGGTATATATGTGTGTGCAAATACACACACACACACACACACACACACACCTGTATATCTCTATATCTATCTGCCTCCATCAGTATAGTATGCTGATTTTATTGATTGGGTTGTTTGTTTTTTTGTTGTTAAGTGTTTTGAGTTCTTTATATAGCCTGTAGATGAGTGTTCTATCTGATGTGCGTGTGGCAAAAATTTGCTCTCAAAATGTAGGCTCTCTCTTCACCTCATTGAGTGTTTCTTTTGCTGAGAAGAAGCTTTTTACTTTGAATCCACCCCATTTCTTGATTCTTGCTTTTAGTTCTTGAGCTTTAGGAATCTTGTTAAAGAAGTCAGGACCTAATCCAACGTGATGAAGTTTGGACCTAGTTTTTCCTGTATTAGACACAGTGTCTCTGGTCTGATTCCTAGGTCTTTGATCCACTTTGAGTTGAGTTTTGTGCATGATGAGAGATAGGGATTTAATTTCATTTTGCTGCATATGGATTTCCAGTTTTCCCAGCACCATTTGTTGAAAAGGCTATCTTTTCTCCAATGTATGTTTTTGGTGCCTTTGTCTAGTATGAGATAATTGTATTTATGTGGGTTTTACTCTGCATCTTCTACTCTGTATCATTGGTATATGTATCTGTTTTGGTGCCAATACCATGCCGTTTTTGTTACTATAGCTTTGTAGTATAGTTTAAGGTGTGGTATTGTGATGCCTCCTGCTTCACTCTTCTTGCTAAGTATTGCTTTGTCTATTCTGTGTCTCTTATTTTTCCAAATTAATTTCATGATTGCCTTTTCTATTTCTATGAGGAATTTTGTTGGGATTTTAATTGGAATTGCATTAAATCTGTATAAGGCTTTTGGTAGTGTGTATGTGTGTGTGTGTGTGTGTGTGTGTGTGTGTATGAATGTATACTTGTATGCCTCCATCACTATAGTATGCTGATTTTAGACATTTTAGATAAATACTGTAGACTAGGATACCTGGGTCACATGGTGGTTCCATTCCTAGTCTTCTGAGCAATCTCCATAGTGCTTTCCAAAGAGATTGTAGCAATTTGTAGTCCCACCAAAAATGTAAGAGTATACTTTTTATCCAAAATCTTTGCCAACATTTTTTATTGTCTGCATTCTTGATGATTGTCATTCTAATTACATTGAGGTAAAATCTTACTATGGTTTTGAGTTACATTTCCCTGATTGATAGAGATGTTGAACATTTTTTCATGTATTTGTTGGTCATCTGTATTTCTTGTTTGGATAATTATCTTCTTTAGTTCATTTGACATTTATTGATTAGGTTTTTTCCCCTGCTGTTATACTTTTAGAGTTCTTCATATCTTCTGGATATTAATACCCTGTTGGAAGAGTCCATTCTGTACACTCTGTCTTCATGCTCTTTATCATTTCTTTTTATGTGCAGAAGGTTTTTGAGGTCATGCCTCATACTGATTATTGGTTTTATGTTTTGAGTTTTTGTGGTCTTATTAAGGAAGTTGGTGCCTGTGCCAGTATGTTTTAGTTTTGACCCTATGTTTTCCTGTACCATTGAAGTGTTTCTAGTCTAATTCATAGGTCCTTTGATTCACTTTCAGTTGATTTTTGTACAGGGTAAGAGTTAGGAATCTAGTTTAATTCTTCTACATATGGATATCCAATTTTCCCAGCACCATTTATTATAAAGGCCATCTTTTCTCCAATGTATGTTTATAGCCATTTTTTCAAGGATCAAATGACTGTATGTGTGTGGATTTGTCTGTCTTCTATTCCATTTGCCTTCATTTCTGATTTTATTTCTGAGGAATCTCCACACTACTTTTCAAAGTGGTTGTACCAATTTGCAGTCTTACCAACAATGCATGAGTTTAACTTTTTCTTCTCATTCCTACCATCATTTATTGTTGTTTGTGTTCTTGATTTAAAGTCTGTATTATCTGATAAGTCTTTCTGTTCCTGCATTTTTAAAGTTCCATTTGCATACAATATTGTATTCCCTTCCTTCACTTTTAGTCTTATGTGTGTCCTTGGAGATGAAGTGGCTTTCTTGAAAGCATTATATATTTAGGTCTTGTTTTTAAACATCTATTTAGTCTTTTAATTAGAGAATTTAATCCATTTACAATCGAGGTAATTTTTGATAGATGATGTGATTTTTGATAGATGAGGTCTTACCACATCTATCAGCATTTTGTAACTTATTTTCTATGTATATTGTAGCTTCTTTGTTACTTTTGTTTTGTCTTACAGTATTCCTTTGTGGATAAGTGATTTACTCTTGTAGCATGTTTTGATTCCTTATCATTTTTGGTTTGTCTATTATAAATCTTTACTCTGCAGTTACTATGAATCTTAGAAGAACATCTTTGATTATAACAAGCTACTTTGAAATGATAGCAACCTGATATCATAAAGATCAGTACATGAACAGATTAATAAGCAAACTGTACAGTTACACTCCACACATGCTCATATTTTGAATTTTTGATATCCCATTTTACATTTTCCTCTTGTATATTTTTAATATATTAATGTCACCACTATTCACTATAATCTCTTTTTTGGTATGCATAGTAAATACATGAATAGTTTACTCATAATATTAGATAACTACAAATTTGTATAATTACTGTCAACTAGTGAATTTTATACCTTCCTATATCATCTTTTTACTCATTAATGTCTCTTTCAGTTTGAAGAATCCCCTTTAGAATTTCTTATAGGACAGTTCTGGTAGATATATATTCTCTTAGTTTTTATTTCTCTGGGAATGTCTTTATGTCTCATTTCTAAAGGATAGCTTGGCTTGGTACAGTATTCTTGGTTGACATCATTTTTTCTTCAGGATTATGAAAATCTCATGCCACTTTTTTCAGTTTCATAATGTTTCTGCTGAGAAGATTACTGTCAAGCAAATTGGGACATTACTATCTTTTTTTTCTTTATTTTCCCTGGCATCCTTGAGAGACTTTTATCTTTCAATTATGAGAGCCTGATTATCTTAGATTAGTTTTGGTTGAGTTCCTTGGATATTTGTATTGTTCTGTATGTTTTTAAAGTTATTTGTTATTATTTCTTTGAATATACTTTCTACTCCTTTGGCATTCTCAAGTCCTGCTTCCACCCAAATAACCCAAATATTTGTTTTTTGAATTCTGTCCCAGAGTTCTTGCAAGCTTTCCTTACTGCTTTTTATTCAGTTTTCTTTTCTCCTGTGACCATGAATTTTTAATAGCTTGGCTTCAAACTCACTATTTTTTCTTACGTTTGATATATCCTGGTTTGAATGCCTTCTATTACATTTTTAGTTTCCAAGTATATTTTTCAGCTTAAGAATTTCAGTTCCTTTTAATTTCTTCCATTTCTTTGTTGTTTCTCTAATGTTAGAGTATTGAAATATTTTTTGTGCATTTTTCTCAGTGTATTGAGTTCTGCTTAAGTACTTTTTCCAAATTCTCAAAGTTCTCTCATACTGATTACTATTTGCTCAGTTTCTGATCTCTAAGTTATGGTATGGTTTTTAGAATGCTGTCCATGGTTATTATGCATAATGTCATCTGGACATTGAATGATTAGATATTGATTTCAGTCTTCCTAATCTGGCTTTGGTTGTGTCTGTCTTTATAGAAATTCCAAGCTGACTGCTTATTTTCTCTGCACCTATAGTCACTTCTACTATTTCAGCACTGGATTCCACCCAGGTCCAGGTTTGCTGGGAATCCCTGGTTGGTGTTTTATCATTTGTTCAGCACTAGAGGGCAATCCCAGGTCCCAGAGTGTTACAAATCCACAGTTTGTGTGTTGTTTGGAATGAAGCAGGAGAGTACCTAGGGAATATTCTGTCTCAACTGGCCTCTCCCTGGGCCTGGACTAGGCCCAGCTGCCTTATCCATAGCCATCAGCCTGTGGCCAGACACCGCAGGATTCTTCCAAACTTCAAGCACAATCAGCATGAGTCTCCTATCCCATGAGTATGGCCATCAGTGCAACAGAAGTTTGTCACATCCTGATACACAGCCCACCAACACCAGCACAGGTTTGCAGGAGTGACCAGTGCCACAGGAGGTGGATTTTTGGCCCAAGACCACTGTATCCTGCCACAGGTGATGTTGGATGAAATAGAATTTTCTTAGACTGGGGCTATATATATATTCCCTTGGGCATTGGGATTGTTCCAGAGAACCTGTGTTAGGGATAGAGCTGCTCATATCTACCTCTACTCTGTCTTTTCCCAGTGAATGGGTTCTTTACACTATCCCACCTGAGGTTGCCTGAGGTTGGTAAAGGCGAATTCTTGACTACCTAGTCTGATGATAAGCTTGGTCACTTATAAACTCAGTACAACAAGGATCTGCACTCTCTCAGACACACGGGTTTCTGCCAAAGCTGGTGGTGATCGAGCCCAAAACACAAGTCCCTCCCACTGGAATGCCAATTTCTGCTTAGTGCTAGGTTGGTTCTAGAACCATCTGCCCACACTATCTGATGTTAGTTTTGCTGCCCAGAGTGGGGGATGGGTAGTAGAGATAGTCTCTTCACTGCCTTTCCTGATGCTAAGCTGGGTCAAGCCTGAATCTTATAGCCCAAGGGGCCAGACAAAGTCTCAGGGAGGTGTGTGTGCCCCAGGCTGAACCCATGTCTGATAATGATACAGGCCTCAAATCATGCTGTCACACAGGTCTCTGCCTGATTCTGGATCAGGGTGTAATGCTCCATTGGTGAGTTCTGACCTGAATACAGACCTTTGGATTTTTTTTCTGTGCTGTGTCTCACTGTGGTGGACTTGTTCCTGAGTTTCCATTTTAAGTCCTGGTCTTACTTATCTTTTCTTCTCGCATGAGGGAGTTGTCTCTCTCTAAGCTGAACTGCTTAGAATCAGGGGAACTATAGGAAATTCTTTCCTGGTTGACTTCAATGGGTCTTTTCTTTTTGTTACAATAAAAGAAGGTGGTACAGTTTCTCATATTGTTTGCTTAGCTCTTGTGATGGTAGTTTTTTGTGTATATAGCTGTTCAATGTGCTGCATCTGTGGGGAGACCATTGCCTGAGGATATTGCTCAGTGGTCATCTTGCTGGACCCTTCCCAGAGACTTTAATTCGGCATTTCTATTCCACAATATTTGAAACATAAGAAAAAGTCAGATGTTATTGATCTTTGGGCTTAGTTGTTTCTTGAAAAGGCAATTAGTAATGCTCTGTTGTGAGCACAGTTTGATCAGAGTATGAAGGCTTGTGGCTCATTAAATATCTTCAAGTTGACAGCTACTATGTTTGAGTGGCCTCATATACCTTAGGAGCTCCATGATTTTCTGAGCATTTTTTAAGAGAAAAACAAGTATCCAGGTTCTTTTCCCAATCAATTCTATAGTGTCAGTTAGAGATAATAGGTGGCTTTGGTGAACAATTTCACTGATACTTTTATTTAACAACTTTGTGAGGTACAACAAACCAAGTTTGCTTGTCTTTATGTTCTTTCCTCTCTTTTCATTCTCTATACAAAAAATTGTTCCTTCAGTTTAGTTGTTCCCCAACTTTTACCAGTTTATCCCCAAAGCTCCACCCTGATTTTTTTCTAGTGCCTGTTTTAACCTTGATTTTGATTCTGGAGTGAATGCATTTTATTAGTATAAACATTTTTCAAATTTAATGCATATGTTCTTTAATAAAACATATTAAAGACTTCAGATACAATTGTAGGTGTGTTCCATCTCTTTTCTTTTTTTGGAGGGGGCACCAGGCATTGAACCCAAGGCGTTTAACCACTGATCTACATCTGTAGCTCTATTTTATTTTTTTATTTTGAGACATTCTAACTAAGTTGCTTAGGGCCTCACTAAGTTGCTGAGGCTGGATTTGTACTTGCCATCCTTCTGGCTTAGCCTCCAGAGTCCCTGAGATTACAGGAGTGTGCCACAATGCCTGGCTCCCTGCATGTATAAAGGCAGCTTTATAAAATTAATGATTAAGTATTTTCTTTTTGCTAGAGATGCTATCACTATTTTTTTTCGAAGTTTGCAAGCAAGAAATTTGGAATGTAAAAGTGATAAGAGATTTTCCCAAGATCTGGTAGGAAATTTATAAATTTCTGATCCTCAGGATATTTTTATATTTTATGATTTGACTAACAAAATTCTGTTCATATGCAACTGTTAGGGAAACATATTGTACAATATTAAATCCATGTAATCATGAACACAACCTAGAGTATGTGTCTGAGGTCTGATTGAAAAAAGAAAATGATTTTCAGAATCTTCTTTTTTCTCCCCAATGTATTTCTCAAGTGTATTTGTTAATATTATTACTTCAGTGTAATTTCTTTTACCTTTATAGAGAAGTATTGTTAATCTGCAGTGAGAATGCAAAAGAAGATACAGATGCCCAGATATCTGATGATTTGTGGGTACTATTGATTTGGTGTGATTATGATCTGCTGCGTGACAGTAGAAGGGACATAATTCTCTTCCTTGACTACCATCTTCACCCTGAAGGCTCAGATACTTTGTTCCTTTATTTTTAAATTGTAGGTGGACAGCTACTTGAGAGTGTTCCCTCTGGCCTTTAATCTTGAAAAGAAGTCCAAAGTGAATTGAAAGATAAAGGAATTGTAGCTAAGTGCACTGGGCAGATGTCTCATATTTCTGTCTGATGACATCAGCTTTGACCTTGGGACTGTCTCATGTTTTAAAAGAAGTACACAAACTTACTCATCACATCCAATTTTGGTATAGAGTAGTAATAATGTTGCTTGCTTTGGCAGAAATGAAGTTTAGATTTGCTGGTTTTTTAAAAATATTTTGTGGAATGGCAATACTTGAAATGTCTTTCACTATGCAGTGATTTCTTTATGTAACTACTTAAGCATGCTACATGGTTAGCTCTTGTGTGTATGTGTATGTATATTTTTTGCATATGAAAAGAAGTTCATCTAACTACATTTCAGGAACAAGTAATAATGTGGAGATCATTAGATTGATTTAATGGTTAGAAACATTTTTTTTTCTTTTTTACTGAATTTTTAGTTCTACTGTCACCTGCATAACATTGAAATGCTTGTTGATTCAGTTACATATGTCCTTGAATGAGTGTGAAGAGCAATGTGCTAAGAGTGGACTGGGTTGTACTTTGGAGTAAAGTACAGAAACGTAATATAATCGCAAGAAGCTTATCTGATCAAATTGTCCTTTCATGCCTAACAATCTTTCCTTTTTGCCTTTTGTGCGTGTATATGTGTGGCTTGTGTGTATTGTGGGGGAATGCATTTTGCAGTGATGTGAGTGGTTCCCAAAGAAGGATTCCCCTAGGTATTTTAGATGCCTTCACTTGGCCTGTCTTAGTTGCTTTTCAGTGACACTAGACCTAGACTTGCTGATATTCTAGGAATGTTTTGAGAGCTATTTTCTACTTCCTCAGACAGGAAGAAAGTCAGAACTATTCCCTACATAACAAATCAAACCTTGTTTAGGATTGTCACCGTCATTGATTTAAACCTCTGTGCCCAGAAGAAGTTTTGTTCTTTGCTTAGTTTTACTGGTTTGGAACAGGAAGTATCTTCTCTTAGAATTGAAGGCTCTTTGATAGTATTCATTTCAGTCTTTGCTAATCAATTTGACTTCACAGGCCAACTAATATAAGCCTTCAATGGGAGGAAATGCTGGGGATATGAGTTTTCTCTGCAATTGGGAAATTTTATCAAAGGCATAATATACATATAGGTATGTAATATAAATGTCTATTATTTTAAAATAATGAGGAATCCTCTTTTAGATCATTGATAAATGAAAGTTAGAATCTACATTTTTTAAAAAAATCCAGGCAAAATGTGCTAGATGAAATAGTGTTTCATAAAATTGTACGCTAATATTTGTGAGTTAATGATCCTTAGTATCCTTGTTATACTATATAATGGCTTTCCACTGTATGGATTCTTTCAGTCCTTAGTTTTTCAGCAGTGGCTACATTTAAATTATATTTCTATGGGGCAAGCATTTCATTTTTGAAACAGTGTTAATTCCTTTTGCTATTTCATCTAAGTTTTTTTTTTCTCCCTGGGCCAAGCTGCACACTTTGCCATGAATTGGTTTTATCCAGGTGAACAAAACTGCCTGGCATGGATCATAATGGTGGGTTGGGTGCTCCAGTTTTACTTCTAAAGTCAGGAAGTAGCCAATGCCCCAATAGATACCAACACCTGAATACCTGAAGTTAATGCTGGATGTGGAATTTTGAGGAAGGAAATTAGCATATATCAATTCTTAAATAGTCCTTCCCCAAACCATTCCCA
>PVHX01033327.1:0-13199 GCA_004024805.1 Geosciurus inauris | reverse complement strand
TGGGCCCTTTCCTGCTACAGGCACCCCACCAGGGCAGGAAAGCAGGCAGAGCCTTGCCTGCAGACAGATCTCTTCCTCGAGGGCTAAGCACCAGTCAGCTTTCAGGACACCACTGGGCTTGGCATCTGGGTCCTGCCTGGGTAGCGAAGCTCAGCAAACCAGTGACCTGCAAATTGTAGTTTGTTGCAGGGGGAGGATGCTGGGAAGGGAGCTCCATTTGGCAGCTGGCTTCCACAGGCATCTGGGAGCCTATTTCTGAACTTCTAGAAGCCCACACTGGCCTTGTCTACATTCCTGCCTAGTTCCTTCCCCCAGTTTCCTTGATATTAGGCCCAAGGTAACAGGTGTCTGGAGGAGGAGCTGCCCCAGGGAGGGGAAAGAGTGACAAGAGAGCATAGCCAAGCTGGAGCTCAGGTTCCACTGCCCTCTAGGAGGCATGTCCTGGGAGGGTGGGCCTTTGGCACCCCAAACTGTGGGCTGACCTGTGCACAGGGACACCTCTTGCTTTCACCAAACATTCCCAGATGGAGAACTCAATGTGTGTTTCTACAGCTAGATATATGGATCCTAAACTGCCCTGGGGAGCTGCATTCTGCACTTCTGGAAATGACAGGATGAGGGTGGGGGCATGTGCTTCTCAGGTTTGGACTACATATTTTGATATCTGCAGTAGACACAGAGTAATGTGTCAAAAATCCCTCCTCTCTTTCCTTTCCCTCTCTCCCTTCCTTCTCCTCCCTTCTCATCACCTTCCTCTCTTCTCATGGATGGTCATCCCCTAGACTCCAAAGTTAGGAAGGCAGATGTAATCCTTGAGCCAGTGGATTTGACTTTTGAGGACCCAAACTCAAGGCCTGGGCAAGGCTGCTTCTGTTGTTACCTGCCTCCCTCATGCCTCCTGCCCCTTTGGCACAGGCTTGCTTTTGTCTGACTCCCTCCAATGCCAGTTTCTGAAAAGTGGTTGTCTGGAAGCCTTATACTGGAAGAAAACAAGATAATCTGCAGATGCCAGCTGGGCCTTGTGAGGAAGGGTAGGTGCTTTAGGGGTACAGGAAGGAGTAGGTGAGTAGGAAATAGGCTGACCTTCACAGAGCATGTTGTGGAGTTGAAAGATGCATAGGCCCGTCCAATGGACCTCAAGGTTGGTCAGAGCAACTGGCATGGGAGGGAGGGTAGAAACCAAGGCCTGTTAGAGAGACCGTTGAAGGCCCAAGGGAGGAGGGTGTGCTTGAATCCACTAGAGAATATGCAAATTGTCCGACGGTGGACAAAGGCTGTACGAGCAAGGCCGGAGGGGATGTGGGAGGAGAGGGTGTTTCCCTTGGAACACTGGCCAACAGTTGCACAATAATAAGTGTCGTCAGTGTAGGTGAAGCATAGCCTTTGGGACTGCTGCATAACCAACACAGTTTAGAAATGGGCACCTAACTTGCACTATAGTGGAAATGTTTCAGTTTTTCAGTTTCAAAAAGGTTGCTTATCCAACTCTTCTATGAACAATAGGCCTGCATGTCCCCCCGCAGTGCAGTGAGGGCACTTCGGAAATACCTTATTTCCCAGGGGGAACGGCTCAGCTCACACACTGTGGACTGGGAGCTACAGGCAGCCCATAGGCTGCTTTGGTAAATGCAGTTGTGTTAGTGCATGGCTGCTCCAGCCCTTGGCATACTATTTACCACAGAATTCACAACTGGGACCACATGGCCTGCAAAGCCTCAGACAGTCACTATCTGGGCCTTTCCAGGAAAAGTTTGTCAAGCCTGATCCAGGTCACTGAGCATGTGGTTCCAGTTTCCCCCAGGCCTTTGTTGCCCCCACTTGAGGTAAAATCACAGGACCTTATGTCTCCTCACATGCTTCTCTCCATCTCCTCCACCCGATGCCACCATGCTGCAGCTGGCCCAGACCCCACGCTCTGAATCCCATCGTCCTTGAGAGTTCTTACATCTGCAGCTGTTCCTTTTTCTTCCTCTAACATTCATTTCTCCCCGCTTTGGCATCCAGAGAGGTTTCACAAACATTGAGCTGATTTTTCCTCTGCTTCAACGCTTCCCCTCATGGCTTCACACCGCAAACAGAATCCAGTCCCCTTCCCATGGCCTGCAAGGCCCTCTGCAAGCTCCTGGCTACTTCCCCAGCTCACTATGGCTGCCTGCTCATCCCCGCTGAGCCTTCCCTCCAGGGCCAGGGCCTTCCCACATGCTGTGCTCCCACCTGGAGTGCTGTGTCCCTGCGCTTCTCTCCCTGCTCCTTCCTGCATTAGATCTTCACTTAAATGTGTCCTCCTTAGAGGACCCCCACCCCCACTCTATCACATCCCTATTTTTCAATACTGTGCACTTTGGTCTTATTCATGTCGTTCTCTTATTGTCCGCCCCACTAGAATTCCAGCTCCTCTCTGGTTGACACCTCTCTTCCCTGGCACATGCTCATTCTGGTGAGGGTCTCTTCTGGGCCCCTTAGCATTCCTGCCTTGCATTTTCAAAAGTCTCCATCTCTGATGGAGGGAAACCCAGTACCACTCTAGCTGTCTCTTTTTCTAGAAGAAGCTTCAGGTGCTGACGCTTGTTCAGGCAGTTGTTAGGGCTGCCTGTGTGACTATCACAAAAGCTAAACATTTTCTTGCCTCTCATCTTCCCTCAAGTCAAGCTTTTAGGGTTTAGAACAATGGACTTGGCCTAGATAAAATTCCTCCAGGAAGTCAGTCTGCAAACACCAACATCCAACACCTGCTTCTGAATAAATGGCTTCACACAGCTTAGTGTACAGTAGCTTACCACTCTTCATTGTTTTTATCACATGACATCTAAGGAATTTAAATTGCCTTGCCCCTTCCTGTAGTTAAGTCTGACATAAAATTATTTGACTGGCATCATGTTAACAAACACAAATCTCTTGTGTTTCCCCAGTAATTCAGCTTCAATTTCGCAGATAAGGAAAAAAAATTAAGTATGAATGAGTGCAAGGAGACAGGCTGTTTGGAGGTTTCTGTTAATAGCACATTCAAAATGAGTCTTCTTCCTCAGGCCCAGTCAGTGGAGCTTTTTACAGAGCGTTATAACAAGAAAAGAATATCCTGTAGGAGCACCTCCACCCTCGCACCAGCACACCATCATGTTTCTACCACCATGACCACCAGCACAATTACCCATCAGCCCTGCCACTTCCTTTTTTACCACCTGTACCACCACCACCATCACCATTACCTGCATCACCTCCACCATCTCCACTACTACCTCTACTCCCACCACTACCATCACCACTGTCACCACCTCTGCCACCTCTGTCACCTCAAGCAACCCTATCACTACCACAACCTCTTTCTCTCTCTCTCTCTTTCACACACACACACACACACACACACACACACAGGCCCTTGGCTCTATGACAATTATGCAATCATACACACTGTCCACATACAGTATATTAAATCTATATTTTTAATTGTCATTATTTTTGATATGTAACCTACTCTTATTACTGTGTACTTTGGGGCTATGGAATACCGTGTGTATGTGATGAACATTGAATTAAGGCTCACTATAAGAAAGGGTGATATCTCCAAATATATACTCTTAAAAAAACCAATAAGTTTAGGTGAGGGATCTTTCACTTCATAAAAGGATATAGTGAGGATTTCCTTTCAGTGGCAAATTCTTGTTGCATTTTATTATGATTTCGTTTACAAAAGTTAGCCTTGCACACAGCTGTTCAGGAGCACAGCCAATGACTAAAGACAGATCTGCTCTGAATGGCAAATGCTGCTGAGTAAGCCATGTTAACAGCTATTTTAGGACCACCAGGAATGTGTTTGCATTTTCAGGAGTAGAAAGAGAGATAATATTTATTTGGTATCTACACCACACCAGGCACTATGCTAACTTTACATTTCTAAGCTTATATAATCCTTGTAACAAATTGCTAAAGTAGCTTCACTCTCCCCATTTTGTAGGTAAGAAAATAGGCTCAGATGATGTGCTTGAGGTCTCCACCAATTAGACATGGTTTCAACAGACTGAGGGTACAAGACCTACCTGCAGTCCTCTCACCACCCCATACTGCACCAATTGGAATTTGGTGTCCAGAAGTTTCTTTATTTGGTCAGATCCTCCATTTGTCTACAAAGCTTTTAATATGCACAGGGTATCTGGCCATTCAATCAGGTGCATAGCAGTGCACCTGGTACCTGAGGGCACATTAAGGGCTTTGCAGGCAAATGGTTGGGCCCTGGAGGATCAGCAAATTCCCAGCAGCCAAACTACTTTAATGTACATAATAAAAACTTCAGTAGGAGATTCCTTGTCTAAGGCTACTGTTAATCTGGCCCTACCCTGTGATGTGTAACTTGGAAAACACTGGGGAAGTACAACAGTCCCTACAGGCAAATTGAAATGCCATGACTGAGACTAAATAGCAGATTTTATCCTAAGTCTAAGGTATATAAATCTGAAATTACTTGCCTTTTCCTCAGTGCCCAAGCATAACCTCTAGGTCACCTCAGGTAGGCTGGCTTTCTTCTAAAGTGTCCATACATCTGCCATGCACTCCTAGATTCTTGGTACACTGTTTCTGATCTGCACTCTGAAGTTCTGAGTGTCAAGCTCTGCTCTGCCACCAACTTAACTGTATGACTTGAAGAAATTGCCTGGCCTCTCTGAGCCTCAGTTTACCCATGTGAAAAACAGCGGTCCCAAGTAAAACCCTGATTATATCCTACAATTGCTGTTTGAGTTGAAGGATGAGAAAGTATATTTTCCACTGACAGAGGCTACAATCTTACAAAGGTCTGTGGTTGGTAACACCAACACTTGGAGCTCAAGTTCTAGAACAGTCCAATATGTGGGGAGTCTACGTAGATCCCTCATGACTACTGCTTGAGTGCTTGTGTAATTGGCATAAACACCACAAATCCCCCACATCCCTGAAAAGGCTTTGCTATAGGAGCCACTCCTATGTGTGCATAACAACACAGAACTTCACTCCCAGGCATGTATTCCCTGCTCAGGCAGGCTCTACTGTTTACTTGTGAAGACACATATCTTGCTGTTTCTGACCACATGGTGGCCAGAGATAATTCTAGACTGGTTTTCTACTTGGTTGAATAGATGGGGAACATACAACCAGCTTGCCTTACAGGGTTCCAAATGTAGAGTTGGGCTAAAGGAGCCAGGAGGTGGAGGAGTGGGTGCAGCAGAACAGGCTTCTGGAGGACAAGGCCTTTAGAGGAGTTTCTTGCCTCAAGATAAATGCAGTCCAGGCTAGATGGCTTATTCCAGCTGGGATGGGAATACAACATCCTCTCCAACTCAAATGGCAGTGACCCATGGGTCCGCACAAACTCTGCCATAGGATTTTAGGCTTTGGCCAAACCTTATCCATGTTGCAATTTTAGATCAAAAATCTAAATGTGATTTAGATGAGAAATCAGAACCAGTCTTCTAGTTGCTACATCTGACCATGCATTTCTCTTGGCTCTCTGCCTCTGCTAGGTGTTAGAATAGTGGGCAGGGTCCTCTGGATGCCTTCATTGAGCCTGGAGACAGGAAATGTGTTGTCTACATCAAACTCTGGTTCTCTCAGAGACCATGGGCAGTGCATGTGGACAGGAAGCATGAGCAAAATAGGTGCTTCTCTAAAGAAGTTGCAGAAGCCTGGGGGTGCAGCTCAACAGTAGAGCACTTGCCGAACATGTTGAAGCCCTGGATTCCAACTCAGGCTACCAAAACAATAGGTACAGAGCTTTCCTTTTGCCAGCCTGGAAGTTCACTTTGAGGCTTAGCTCTCTTTACTACATTTCCATCTAGTTGCACTAGTGGACATTACTCCCATATTTTTATTAGTGCATTATAATTGCACATAATGGTGGTATTTATTTTTGCATATTCATACATGTATAGAATATAACAATATAATGTGGACAATATCATTTCCTAATATTTCCCCTTTCCCTTCCATCCCTCCTCCCTCTGATCCCTTTCCTCTACTCTTCTGCTTTCACTTTTCATGAGATCTCCAACCCTCACAAATGGTGGATATTTCAAACAGGACTTAGGTTATGGAAAAGAGTTAAACCCTATAACCCAGCCATTCCACTCCCAAAACAACCAAAGCAGATATTCAACAAAAAATTGCACATAAACGTTCATAGCAGGGGCTGGGATTGTAGCTCAGCAATAGAGTGCTTGCCTTGCATGCGTGAGGCACTGGGTTCGATCCTCAGCACCACATAAAAATAAAGAAAGATATTGTGTCCATCTACAGTTAAAAAATATTTTTAAAAAATGTTCATGGCAGCATTAGTCACAATAGCCAAAGGGGAGAAACAACCCAGATACCCATCAATTGACAAATAGGTAAATAAAATGTGGCCTATCCATATGATGAGATATTATTCAGCCCTAAAACTCCTTGGGTTTGGATGATCCTTTGAGGTCTAAGCAACAGTGAAGAGACAGGCCTCAAGAATTGCTAGTGCAAAAGTAATTTTCATATAGCATCCTGGCATGGGTTGGGTCATGAGGGGAAGTGGGGCATGGAGGCAAGGCTGGTAGGTCTTGCTGTAAGAAGAACTGGTGCTACTTCATTCACCCAATCACAACCAGTCTTAGAAATGCTCTGGATAATGAGCTTGGCTACCCCATGTGTTACATGATTTCTGCACAGCTTAAATCATTCTAACTAGTGGCTCCTTATTGCTGCAGTTTAGCTCTTCCCAGCATTATATTATACCTCTAAAATGCACCAGTAGCCCCTCTACAAATCCTCTCATGCCATCAGGGATCAGCCCAGGGTGCTTCCCCACCCCCGTCAAATCACCATTAGCAAGGAGCCTTCCACTGCCTAAAGGACCCTGCATTTAGAGACACAGCCAAGAAGGTTGCACTTGTGAGAGGAAAGCCTGAGTATCCAGGGAGCAAGGGAGGTGGAGATAACTGCTCCCCATCTGATATTCATTTATCAGCCAAATCAGAGGCCTCAAATAGTGCTGTGTGGTGTGAAGGCAGGGCCCACCAAATGAGTTGAGGCTGTTGGCATGGCTGCCCTCCATCTCCCTGAGTGTCTCTGGAAGCAAGTCTACACTCTCAGCCTGACCGAATGGTTTGTCTGCACAGGGGCTCTACGTGGAGGTATGGAAAGCTGGGGACAGGGTCCATCATAGCCCAGGGCACCCTAGAAATATTTACAGTATAATGATGGAATTTCACAGCCCACCAGTCGATGGCCTATCTGGGCCTCTCTGCTTTGCAGGGTGTCTAAGCATTACTGCTTATGGGTGTTTTCCACTGGTCTCATCACTCGACAGGTGAAGGGAAGTCCAGCATTTGTAAGAACTGCCCAGGAACTTGGAGGAGCACTTCTTTCCTCACCTCTAAAGTCTTCCACC
Source organism: Geosciurus inauris (assembly GCA_004024805.1). Taxonomy (NCBI): domain Eukaryota; kingdom Metazoa; phylum Chordata; class Mammalia; order Rodentia; family Sciuridae; genus Geosciurus; species Geosciurus inauris. The sequence continues at coordinate 5,815 of PVHX01033327.1, read as the reverse complement.
CCTTTGGAGCATTTCAGAAAAAAGGGTATTTTCTTGGTTCCTTGACTGTGTGGCCTGATTGTGCCCCAGTGATATTTTTCCAATATCAGATGGTTGGGGTCTGCAGTCAGGAGACTGTACACAATTTGTAGCCTTCGGTTGATCCCCTTGTTGAAGCACTGTGTGCAACAGAGGAGCCCACAGCAACTGGAGAGAGACTTGTCAGAAGGCACACATGGAGTCAGTGTGTTGGTCCAGTGCCTACTGGGGTTGCCCTTTTGACATTGGCCTGGAGTGTGGTGTGTATGAGTGGGCATCCCTGAGACCATACACCTTATCACCCGGCCCTCATTTTAAGAAAATGAAGCATCCTGTCCTCAGAGTTGGCATTAGGAGCCTTTGCTTGCATCTGGTACTGAGCATGTAGTTTCTGCTAGCTCAAGGGAAGTTGGAGGCACCAGGAAATCCCCCATTGGTAGCTCGAGGTTCTTGCTCCAAACCATCATTAGTAGAAATTGGTTCTTGAGACATCACTGACTCCTCTTGAAGACAGTCAGCATTCATGGCTGCCTGCAGATGCCAAATATCCTGATTCTCCAGAGCCTTATGTCTTGCAATTCCAGAAATGCTGATAATCCTGTCAGCCTACATAAACTTCAGTTTCAGTGTTTTGGAACATTCCACTGAAAAACAAACATGCAAATGACACATATGCCCAAATATAGGCATTTAAAATGGATATTCATCTGAGCCCATGTATATATATCTAGGCATATTGTCATATTGTTATTCTCTTCATCCGCCTCCCTGCAAACCCAGTCATGATGTACTGTTGTTGCACCGTTGTCTTATCTATTCTGGGCCTACATTTTCATTACTTTCTTCTGAGCGGGTTTACTGGAGAAACATCCTTGTCCTCAGAGGGCTGCAAATCTTGTCTGTTTGGCCAACATCAAGTGCTTGGAAACTCATAGGGGGCAAGTGTCACAGTATTGAATAAAGTTGTTGATAGACTATAGATGTATTTGTAGGAGAGACCAGGAGAACCAGCAAGCAAATTGGCCTGAGCTAGAACAGTGGAGACAATGGGGAGAAAGAGGAGACTGAACAAGCCACAGGCAGTTTTTAACTTCTTAATAACCTTGGGTGGGGGGATGAGGTCCCCTGGATCCTCTGACCTTTTACCTTCTTATCCAATAGGAAATGTGCATACCTTTGGCTGGCCTTTTGTTAGTATCTATGTGAAACTTCCAGCAAGAGGCTCCCAAATTAAGCATTTAAAACAGCCTGCCAGACATATTTGGAAAGAGTAGTGCTCATAAGTTATGTTCTTTATTTTGCTTATTCCATTTTATGAGCCTGGACTGTATTCTTATACTCTATTCCTTTTTCTAAGAAATTTTTGTCCTTTTTGTCATTCTGAACTAAAAATGTAGAGAGGGAAGCGTTGCCATATGTCATTGTTCAAACAGAACCAGAAATAATGTTGACTTCACAGCTGAACTTGGCCCCAATCAGAAGGATGGCCTTTGTTTTCTCATGATTTAGGGGGTGGGGAAGCCATCACATGCTTGAAAATGCATTTTAATGAATGTTTATAAGGTCATGGGGATCACATTGGTGGCTTTGTCTGCCCGATTATGAAATGGGACTCTGCAGGCATTTATGTATGGAAAGAAAGTAATTCATTTCTACCACCAAAGGCAGGACCTGCAAGGGCTCTGGCTGGAAGTTGGGACATTTGAGGCCTAGGATCCTTATCCCTTAACTGACTATGTGACCAAATGCAGATTATATCCCCTTCTGTTTTCTGTAGAAATGGAGGGTTTAGATCTTCTCTCTAGGAAGCCTGCCAGCATCTATGGCATCACTCATTGTCACAGAGTGAGGGCAGGTTCGTGTGCAATATGTGGCCTCCAGGAAGCAAGGGATGGCTGGTAGCTGGAACTAATAGCTTGCTGTCACTGAGACCACAGAGACTGGGAAACAGCACACTTGGAAAGTGGGAAGATTTGTTTAGAAAGGTCTGGAAGCTTGGTTGGAGACATTGAGAAAGGAAGTCTTTCCAGAGGAGTGAGCTCTCTTGAGCTTCTGTATTTGATTTAAGACAGTGGTCATAGGATTCAGTAGAAAACATGTGACCTGGGCAGGTAGAACCTTATCAGTAGCACCCATTGGCCTAGGGGACCTGGCAAAGGTACCAGTATGGCAGTGGGCACTGGGAAGGCCTAGCCAGCCTCTCACAGTGGAAATGAGTAAGAAACCATGCAAGTGTGAAAGAGGAGACACTGAAGCAAGCCTTTGTCCAGGGGCAGAACTGTGGATGACAGAGTCCCATGCATCACTGATAGAAGATGCTAGGAGAATGGGGCTGAGCACTTATATACAAACACAGACCCCTTTCCTCGGCCTTGATGTGGGTTGGCTGCTGCTCTCACTGTTCAGCCAGGAACCTTCAGTCTAACCATTTATATAGCTTTTACCATCAAATCCAAAACATGGAGCTGCATATCCTCCAACAAGTAGAGTCTTATTTACATCCATGGAGAAAGAAAGCTCAGAAGAGGCTTATGGTTGCCCTTCTGTCAAAACAACAGGAGCTGGGTATTCCTAGGAGGACACAGAAAGGGAACCTGACTTCTCATTAGACATCCTATTGAAACAGTCAATGTGATGCATACCAGCAACTGTCCAGCTGCTGACTTGGCATAGCAAAGGTGGAACCTGGTCCAGCAAATCAGATCCAACCAGAATGAGATGTCCTTTGACTCCCACCCCCCAAGGAGATGGCCTTGGATCTATCTGCTTTGTTGCTGAGGAACCAGTTGGATTATTTTTTAAAATATTTTTTAGTTGTTAATGGACCTTTATTGTATTTACTTGTATGTGGTACTGAGAATCGAACCCAGTGCCTCACACATGCCAGGCAAGCGCTCTACCACTAAGCCATAACCCCAGCCCCCCAGTTGGGTTATTTTTAATTTGTTCTAATTAATTATACATGAGAGTAGAATGTATTTTGACACATCACACATAAATGGAGTATAACTTCTCATTTTTCTGGTTGTACATGATGTAGAATCACACTGGTTATATAATCATATATGCACAACTGGTTGGGTTTTTTACTTCAAATTAGGTGAAGGCCATTTGCATGGGTGAAGTTAATATGCACCTGAAAATTTGCATGCACACAGGCTCTCTCAGAAGCACAGCTTCCTTTCTTTGGCAGTGGCCCTTAATATTACCTTTAGTGTCTATTATTCTCCATTACCTACCACCATAGTCCTAGCAGGTTCATGGTAGACCAACAATTAAGTGAAAGCTCCAGTAGTTCACAAAGTCTGCCAGCAAGTACTCCAGAGGCCCACTTGGTCAGGATTCTAGTCTGCTACCACTGACAACCCCACCTTCCTCTCCTTCCCCCTATCCCACCCCATCCTTCACCTGTCTGAGCATGCATTGATTTCACTATCATTAAAACTGTCTTATAATTGAAGATGTGATGAATGGCACATTGGGTTCAGTCATTTCCAGCCCAGACCTCCTGCAGAGAATCCTTATGAAAAAGTCACACTCGATTAATACTGATGGATCCATTTCATACATTTCTATTTTTAACACATCAGATTTGTTTCAGTCCTTCAGGAGAATGTAGAAGGGACCAAATATCAGTTTAGGACCCAGTGATTTGTTTGTGGACTGCTCCATAGGTGATTGAGTGAATGGCCAAGCTCCCTGTGTGATGAGCCGTCTATGTTCTTTTGTCCCTTCTTCATACTTTGTGAACTGCTCCCTGGACAGCTCAAGAACACTATGTCTACTCTACCCAGCCAGGCTCCTGGGTGGGAAAAAGGGCACAGATGACTGGTTTGGCCTCTTCTTATGCCTGCTCTGCCTCCCCTCAGCCATTTCTGCCTTATGCAGACTGTTCAGGCCTCAGATGAATTGGGTGGTACAGCTACCCCTCAAACTGCCCTTGTTTGGGTCATGGGCATCTCAAAAGAAAAGACAAAGAAGTATTAGAGTCCTCTCAAAGTGGTGGACTCCTTCTGTGGGAGCAATGCGGCATTCTGCTGCTGAGATGGATGACGACAGTGGGCTGGGAGGTAGCTGAGTGGTTGTGGAGGGGTTCTACCCACTCTCTGGGTCTCAAGGTACCCATCATTAATAGGAAGGGATTAGACTCCCAGGGCCCTTCCCAGATCTGCCTTAGTAATTCCAGGTACCAGTTGGTGAGGCCCTACCAGGTCCCACATGATCTGCCCCATTTCACCTAATAGTCAAACCACCAGAAGGACATAAGATCTATAATTATACTCATTTCTCAGATGAAGAAACTGGGGATCAAATAGGTTAAGAGTCAAGGCAAAGACCTCTTTGTGTCTGCCACAGGACCAGGGTCTCATGCCTTGCTGCTTCCATCCACACCCATGGTCAGGGGCTTAGCAACAGGGATGCCCATGTAGAATCATCCACAGGACTGTGTATAAATTCTTGATGCCCAAACCCTATCCTGGATGAGATTAAAGCAATTGACTTGTGATAGGTGGTCCTGGTAATCTGGATGTTTCTAAGTGATTTGAGTGTTCAGCATGGCCTTGAGGCTCACAGCCCTAGGGGATCTACTTTTATGTTCATCTGGCCATGAGGACCATGATTATCTTTATCATGCTGGTGAGAGAGGGATTATCAGTCAATCAGCACTGTATGTCCTAGACACACTTCCAAAGCTGAAATGGGGAGTTCTTATGTAAAAAAGTGCTTTAAGAGAACTATACCTATTCACCTGTTGACATTCATGTGATTGTCGAGTCCCTCTCTTCTTTTTCTTATTTTGATCATTCCTACATGCACTTCTCCACCCCACTACCTTTCCTTCTTATACCTGTTGAAAGGCACTTCATGGTCATTAACATGAGAGCCATTGATGAGTGTGTAAAGCCATGAAAGAGTAGGAAATACTGTGTTACTAGCAGTTTTGCTTTGTTCCCAGAGGCTGTGCTTTTATATGTGAGGAACAGCTCTCCCACGGTACAGGTCCCACAGTGGGGCCTTTTCCGGCTGTTTGATATCTCCCCAACCTGAGGATGCATCTGCAGAGAGGAATTTCTTATTTAAATAACTTTATACTTGGGTTTTCCCCCCTTGGATTACAAGTTCTTCTCATTAAAAACAAACAGTACAGACGTGTAGAGAATAGAAAGAGAATTGCCAGTAATCCCCAAGAAATGACTACTCCAAATGGTTTGATATAAGTTCTTCGAAGTTATTTTTTATGCATGTATAAGCAGTGTGTACATGTGTGTGTATGTGTGTATATAAATAAAAATAAATGGAAGGAGAACTACAATGTTCTTTAAGTTGTACTTTTTTCTAAACCATATATATTAGACATCTGCCCACAAGAACACCCCCAGATGAACTTCATTCCTGTTAAGTTTTAGTTTATCAGTGCAGCCTGGTGCATTTAACCAAGACAGGGGTATCCATAGACAAGTAGGAATTAAAAATATTCAGCCAGTTCTCCTTCGCTTTCAAATGCCTGCCTTTGGCAACAGGTGGATAGAATGGATTTGGCATAGTTTTATTGACTTCCCCTTACATGGGCAAAGAATACCCTTGGTGTGACTTTTTGTCCTACTTGGTATACAGGTAGTATAACTCATTATTTGAAATGTAACAGGATTATTGAAATGAAGCACAAGAACAAAGAAGCAAGTATTATGGGTTTTTTAAAAAATGGCTATATTTTATAGTTTTGACAACTATAAGTCTTAAACTGAGAGATCTGTTTTATCTTTCATGTTTCCTATTCATTAGCTTTAATGTGCCA
>PVHX01033326.1:0-13199 GCA_004024805.1 Geosciurus inauris | reverse complement strand
CTGAAGCCACGCCTCCTGGCTACCGCTGCCTCCCGGTGATCCTGTACACACACACACACACACACACACACACACACACACACACGAGCGAAATTCCTGCGTGGGATGTTGAGCCGCAGAATGATGCCAGGAAGCTGGCTGGAAAACGGCGCCTCCACCACTTCCAGCCCTGGTCCTTGAGAGCCTAGTTTAGAGTGGACTGTCTAGGCCGCCATCTTGGAACCACTCCCCTGATTTGTCCATTTCTGCAGTTATTCACTTTATTCCATAAATATTGTTTTTTCTTTAGTTATGTACAGGTATCAGGTTGTGGGAAAAATCATGATAAGCCAAGATGAGAAGATCCATCATAGTTTTAATATGCTTTATGATTTTTTGCATTTATAAGATGTAATTTTAGTTACTATTCTGTATGGTTATTCTCTTATACAGAGAACACAATAAATAATAAGACAATATATTTAGGGATTTTAAAGTATTCAAAATGCTCATGTTATCAGTGTTATACTCATTTCTCCTGCCCTAGAATTATATTAAGGAGATAAAATTAGTGGATTGAAGCTCTGCAGAAGGATTTTATTGCTATGTATTTATGAAATTTTATAATTATCAGTCATACAAGGTCAATAGAATAATCTGAATATTTTTAATATCCCTAGTTATAAGGTTTATTTGAAAATCTTCAAAATCAAATCATATAACTAAGCATGTTGGGCCTGTGCCTAAGTATATCTGAAGACATCTCACACTTCTGGGCCACAGGATGTTTACATTTTACCCATTTTATTTAGAAGAAGATGAAATAGAGTATATAAGTTGTAGTCAACGGAAGTTAAGAACATGATTTCCAGCCCTGTACCATAAACTACTCTGCTTCCTTCCCTCTTCCAAACAGCCTTGGAGGTCACATGTAGAAGAGACCTATAATTAAAGAGTTTAGCCCCATTTTTGAGCATGGACTGCTGACAGCTTTCAAGCTCCAAATCTCTTTCGCCTCTTGTAGCCCACATTGGGAACAGATGATAAAAATAACCAGACTGTTCTGTCCTTTGATTGCAATGGGGGAGAAGTTCAAACTATGAAAGGCATAGCCCATATTAGGGAGCCTTCACAGTAGCCTAGTTCTCTATTCACTTTAAAACTTTGTGTCATGTACAACCACAAGAATGGGATCCTATTTAGAATAAATTATACTCCATGTATGTATAATATGCCAAAATAATTGACTGTCATGTATATCTCAAAAGAACAAATAAAAAAATGTCTGACAAAAAAAAAAAAAAAAACAAACTTGTGTCAATGAATCCTCCCTATTCTCTTATGCCATTTTTAATCTGCCAAGGAAACTTTACAGTTTTCCCCAGAAAGCCTCATTATCTGTGTTTAAAAACTATTTCTTGGTTTGCAGGTATGGCATCAGTAGTCTCCATATCCACACCATATTTCAAATGAGAGTCAACTTCACCTATAAAGGATGAGCATAACATAACAAGAGCAAGATGTGAACATGGAACAATCCTGGATCTCTAGTAAATTAGTAAATTTACTGTTGATTACCTTAGTGATGTAAATCAGCAATAATTTTCTTATTTGAGATTTTAGCTCATCCAATCTAACATGAAAAATACAGAAATTAATAACTTCAAGTGAAGTATTCCAATAACAAAAGCTAAAAATTACAATTGGATAATGAGAATAAGAATGAGGTGATAAGAAAACATAACACCCAAAGCTAGAAAGATGGCACATCATTTATAAGCAAGACATTTGGTAATATCATGGCCCACAACAATTAGGAAGCAGACCAAAAGTCATTGAGTTTTGATTTGAGGAAAAAAGTTTTAAAAAGCAAAAGTTTTTATAATAAAAGTTGTTAATAGTTGTCTTTGGCTAATATCTGATTTCTGGGAAATAATATAGATCTATTTTGAATATAAGTGACCTGGAATAGAGAGTCCAGAAATTCATAGTTTTACCATTCTGGAAATGCACAAGCATTTCTGGACTACAAATGCATATGAGAGGAAAAAAAGGCTTTGATTAATAAAAATCTAATAAGATTTCTCAATTGAACATTGTGACTCCATTTTAAAACAAAGGTCAGATTAAAGATATAGAGTCCCCACTGAAACTTGATAGCTTCAAAAAGATAGCTTCCACTAAATTGAGACAGTGAAGTAAGATGTGAATAAATACAGAAATAAAACATATTTGAAAGAAACAACTAGGAAAGAAGCATGAAAGTATTCACTGGCACATGGAACATCAGAAGGAAAAGTGCAAAGGTCACTGGCATATTGAGAGATGTAGGTTTTTGAGAGAGTTCTATTATTGAATCACAAATCTTTACCTGGAATAAATGTTATCATTTTTCAGAAAAGTAAAAGAAGAAAAACATAGGAAGAACATTACAACAGATGCACACAGCACCCTAGAAATACATAACCTCCAAAGCTTATATGTTTATGTCATCAAGGAGAATCATGGATGAGGAAAAATCTCTTAAAGGGTAAAGTAGGGGGCTGAGAAAAACAGTATACAAGGGAGTTTTTTCCATAGAACAAGATCTGAACTTTCACAACATCTGTTCACTGGAATTTTGTAATTGAATGTACCAAGAACTACTTTTGTTCCCTTTTAATTAGGAACAGCTATTGTGATTGAGTACATGATCCTACACTTTTTATTGTATGCAATATTGAGAGAGATAATTTGTTTTTTTAGCTCATATGTTGCCAAAATACAAGGACCTTCATCTGTGTTTGGTGTATAGGACCATGAATTATCTAGAAATGCTACATTTTGAACAAGACAGAATAATTGATGGAAGCTGATGATCTTTTCTTAGAAGTAAAGAATGTTTTCTATGTGTAGAGAAAGATGGGAAGATACATATAAGGACTAGAAACTTAATTCATTATATACCAAACCAACTCTTTCTACCAAAGCAACTGGAAATATATTCTAATTGATAAACTATATTTCCAAACTTCCTTGAATCAATACATCATGTGAATAGATTTTTCCCAGTGGCAGTAGTATTTTATTCCTGAACTGAGACATTTAAAACTTGGGTGCAGCTCATGAAAGTCACTCTAAACAACTTCTTTTGCTGACTGGATGGTTTAATGGCAATCTTCAAGCCATATTTTTTATTTGGAGTTTTCGTTGTTATTTGTTTGTTTTTGTTTTTGTGGTACTGAGGATTAAACCAAGGACCTTGCACACGCTAGTCATGTACTCTACTGTTGTTTATGCCGTGCCTCGTGTACAAGCTGGGGTCCCGGGGGATGAAGGTATGGGGCCCTTAGGAAGGGTGGTATGGGGTCCTGAGGGACGAGGTATGAGGTGGACAGTCACGGAGTCACTCACCGAGACACCAGGGGTAGGTAAAACTGCTCTGCTGGAGCAAGACTCAGAACCCGTTTATTTTAGGAAGTATAACAGCTTGTGAATGGTCCTTGGACCAATCATGGCCCTGAGGTTACAGCCAATGGGATATCACTCAGTGTCAGGCGTGCAGTCAATCAGCATGGGGTGAGAAAAGGGGTGGGGAGGCGCTGAAGGTTTGGAGAGAGCTTCTATGCTCTACCACTGAGCAATATCCCCAGCCACATTCAAGCCATTCTTTGAAGATAGAGTTACACAGTATAAAAGGAGCTTGAAGATCTCCATCACCTTTGGAGAAGAGCTGCATGAACAGGCTTTGTATGAACAAAAATTAAACAATCATTATGTTAAACCTCTGTATTAATCAGAGTTCTTTAGAGTACAGAACCAACAGGTGTGTGTGTGTATGTGTGTGTGTGTGTGTGCAACAGATACAGATATATAGATATGTATAGATATAGATGCTTATAAAAAGGAGATTTACTAAATTGGCTTACACTACTAGGAGCTGGAAAGTTCCACAATGGCTATCTGCAGGCTAGAGACCTTCAGGAACCAGTAGCTACTCAGTCCAAGAAGCTGGAGCCTCAGAACAAGAGGGATCAATCATGGAGCCCCAGTCTGGTACTGAAGGCCAAGAAACTCCCTGGTTAGAGTCTGCTTTGGGATAGTAATGGAACTGGAGTCTGATGTCCTCAGGTGATCCCAGTAGCAGTCAAAAAAACCCACTCAAAAAAAAAAAATCGAGCTTAAGTCTGCCGGTACTTCTTTGTTCTTCCACTTTTTGTTGCATCCAGGCCTTCAAACTATTGAACTGCACTGCCCACATTTAGGGTGAGTGTCTGCCTCACTTTTCTGTCCCACATGCCAATTATTCCTAGAAATACTTTCATTGACACACCCAGAAGCCTCTTAATCTTAAGCATCTCTTTAATCAATTTGACAATTCAAATTAACCATCACAACCCTTCATGTTTGTTTGTGATAAAATGTAATGTTAATTGCTCAGACTGTGCCACTACAAACAGTGTTGCATCCACAGCACATTAACTTCATCCTTGGCTTGTTTGCTCACTCTGCAAATTTAGCTTGATGGCTCATTTGAAGACTAGCAGAGACACATGCCTACTCATATATACTTTACCAAAAAACACCAAAAAATAGATTTTTGTTTTCCTGCAAGCATGGTGCTGCTTCACCTGTTGATTTATCCTGAGAAATCTGTGGCAGATGTTGAAGAGTAAGGAAGATTGAGAAAAAGACTTGTGTCACTCCAGTGGACATTCCATCTGGGAAATATAAGGCCAGGTATTGGTTCACCTAATGAATAAGTTATATAGTCTTCAATTAATTTTTCAACTCATAGAAATCTTCCTCCCATTCCCGAGTATTTGAGTAATTCCACTTTCATTGCTGTAATCAGTGGTTCCTAAATGGCAGATCCTAATGGCATTTTTCAGTATTTACTCAAGAAGAGAGGTCCTTTGCACTGTCACTGCTGACAATTTCTTTCTTCTTCAGTTGCATCTTTTCAATCTTTTAACTTTCTAGATTTTTGATTATATATCATATCTCTCTTTCTCAAGACCAGTCAAATCATCATTTTTATTTTCTAGTCATTCAACTGGTCAGTTTATTCAGAGTTAATTCTTAGTTTTTCTAAGTAAAAGCCCCTATTTTGAATTACCACTTATAGGCAATAATACTGTATCATTTCCTTCCAGTCAACAACAGATTTTCAATTTTTTAATTTATTCTTTTTAATTACATACAACACCAGGCTATACCCTAATATTGTCACAAAGTTATGGAACTCAATCTGTTCCCATTCAATCCCCAGTACTTCCTCCCACCTCCTCCCCACTCTCCTCCCTTCCCTCCACCTATCTCTCTTTAATATATTTACAGTTTTTTTTTAAAATTATTGTCCTGTGTATACAACCGATGCCAGGAGCCATCATGCCACATCCAGGCATGCACACATAAAAAAGTTTGGTCAGATTCATTCCACTGTTCTCTTTTCCCATCCTTTCTTCTTCTTCCTCAATCCCTATCATCTACTCTAATGAACATTTCTTTATTTTGATGAAATTTCTTATCTCTATACCTTAATACTGACTACTTCATATAAATCTACACATTTTACTTTTATCAATTCCAGAGGTATTTCAAAATCTACCATTCTCAAAATTTCATAAATTATCTTTTGTTTCAAATCTGTGTTGATCTTTACAACCCAAACCTAATATGCCATAACCTGAATTAAACAAACTGGTTACACATATATTCCTTTTACTATCACCACATATCTCATATCTATCTCCTCTCTTGATGAAGCCTTTCACCCAATAACAAGTCAATCACTTCCAACATCAAACCCTTTCATTTATAGCTGGAAATTATCTTCATATTTTTTTCACCATTTTCAGTCAACATAAAACCAAATTCTACACATCCTGTTGAGGGACTGGTTTGACACACAGGTCTGATTATGTAATCAACCTGCTTAAAGCATTTTCATTACTAAACACAAATGGAAAATATCCCTTTTTTCTATAGCACATCCTGAATGTCACAGATCAGTGGGTTTCAAATTTTCTCCAGCATATTCAGGAGATTTCATGATTGAAATTTTCTCTTTATATGCCCAGAATTTAATGAAATCCACCACGACCTCCCCCCTCCCAAAACTGTGAAGATTTAAAACAAATGATAGCATGGTGTGTTTTTTAAACTATGACTTTCTATTTTTCTTAGAAAAAAGTAGCAAAGGTAATATTGAAAAGTAAGTTTATCTTTTTTTTTGTTTTGTTTTGTTTTTTTTCGGTATTTTGTTCTGACAGTGAGGTAGATAAAGAGGGATGAATAAAAGTCTTATGCAATCCCACCCTGCCAGTTCTAGCACTTCCTCATTTGTCCCATCCAAGAGAACATCCAAAGACAAATGAATCTAAGACTATAAAAAATAAATTTGAATACATTTTACAATGTAACCAAAAGTTCATGTGCAAATGTTAATATTTGCAATGTTTTTGTTTGCTTGTTTTTGCAAATTGCTAATGACACTTCAGAAAACAAGTGATAAAGAAATGCCAATAACAGGCAACCTGGATTTCTCACATCCCAGGCCAAGATCTTATAGCACCTGTGGATACTGCTTACACTTAGAATATTGCATTTGAATTCTGCGTTGACAGATCTGTCTGCTCTTAACTTCAGAATTATCCTTCAGAGGATGGACACTGTGTACCATTTTTCTCTCTGATTCCTAGGACAACCCACAGAACACAGAAATATCTTATAAATGGTTGTGCAATGAATGAGTGAACAGATGTTTTCCAGTATTTTTAACTAGTAAAAACTTTGGTCAGATTTTATTTTCCTTTCTTTTTTCCTATAAAAAATGAACATATATTGGTAGTTGCAGAGTCTAAGTAATAAGTTCTAGATTTTTTTTACAAACAACTTTAAAATTCTGAAGTGTTGCAAGACATCAGAAAATGGAAATTTGAAAATACAGAGTACTTTATATAGACCCAAGTAGCAGACAAGACCATGGAGTTTATTGACCTTTTTCTTCATTTCCCCCTTATTTTATGAGCAAGTTCCATTTCATTGGAAGCCCTACAAAAGACAAATAAGCTTTGCATACCTCATGTTTGACAGAGTATTATTGGATAGAGTAAACACAGGGCACTAACTACATGGATCTGGTACCAATGAACCAAAACATGCATTCTTGCAGGTTTTCCAGTATATTAATTTGTGCTAATAAAGGCTAATTTATTTTACTCTAATCTGTTTTAGAAATAGTCATTTTCTAAATACCAGAATGTTTACCTAATATCCTTATTATTGAAAAGCTTTTAGGGCATGGCAATAAAAATTCATAATAGCCACTTCTAGTTTTGTGCCTAATAGTAGTAGCAGTATTCTAGTCCACAAATTCGTGTTTTATGAACTCCCTTGTTTTCTGATATATGGTTCCTTTGTTGTAATTCAGGAATTAAGACACCTTTTCATAAAAAATAGTCTACATTACTATTCTCTCTTCATCTTTCTCTAATCTGAATTGAATATCTAGTGCTGAATGGAAAGACTGACCTGGAGCCCCTGAAAATGGCCATAATTGGTATTTGAACTCACTTCAATGACAACAGAGCACACACAGGGATTTTCTTTTTCTTTTATAGAAGAAAAGCAACAGCATCCACATCAAATTTCAAATCAAATCATCTATGTTTAATTCTCTCCAGTATAGACAACTTCTCCTAAATCTTACTAAATGTCACCATCATCAGTTATTTGATTTCCTAGCACAAGGAGATAAACTTTGACTTCTCCTTAAACTGAAACAATGTGTGTGTGTGTGTATGTGTGTGTTTATGTATACATACACAAGTATCTTACAGCATATTTAAGTACTAAAAGCAGAAAGCAGTAATTTGAAACAGAGAGGTTATAAGTGAATGATACACTGTTTATCTAGCTAATTAATTTATTAGGAATTATTAAGAGGTGAGGAGGAAAAACCAGAAAGCCCTTGTGATTCGCCATTCCATGCAGTTTCGGCAAGACCTTTCTAGAACTCTCTCAGTTAAGGTAATGAACAGAATCAGGAAAAAAAGAAAAGAAGAGAAGTAAATGTAATAAATCAGCATGATAGATATTTTTGCCTTAGGAATGTTTCTTGGTCATTTCAGTCCAATGGCTGTTGCTTTCATGTTTGTTCAGGCTCCTCTCCCTGATGAAGGCCTGTGGTTTGAATTGATGATAATTATGTACTGAATCTGAACCTGACTTATCCAAGATGGAAGGAAATAGAAAAAGTGTATTTGAACCAAAGACAGGAAGATGGAGAAGACAATATAAAAAGGACTCTAAGAATGGTAAAAAAGGATAGATTTTTAAAATCATTGACTTCTAGCCCTTTCTACTTCGATTTGGGAAAATGAGACTCAAATATATTAAAGGGATCATTGAATGCCACAATTTCCAGATTTACTTTCTTTTTGTTGTCTTAATTAACCTTTAAAAATTGGAGGCTAAAGAGCTAATACCAAGTAGTTTCCCCATAGTGCACAATTCTACTATTGAGGTAATGTTTCACTCTTTAGACAATTATTTCTGTGTACTCACTCAGGTGTTCTCTCTCATCCAATTCAGAATGATCAATTTTGAGTATGTGTACTCCTTAAACATGAGAAATAATGCACCTGTGGAAATATTTGTTGCTTTTCATGGCTATCTAAACAAAATCAACTTGATCTGCTTCAAGATCTAAGAGCTCTACTGTTGAAAAACCAGACTGGTGTAATTAGTAATAGGTTCTCACTTCTGTCATTTGTACTACCACAATCATTAGCTATTCTGAAGGAGACTAACCTGAAAAGGATTGAAAACTGGGAATGCCTAGGTAAGTCTCATTGTTCATGGTTTCCCTGTCTATATCTGGCTGGTTTAATGAAAGCAAATAAGCCAATTTCTTTATTTTTCCTTTATACAAAAATCAAGCCATTTCAGTATCATCTATTTAAATATTTTGATCCTTCCAAATAATCTTAATCCAGGGATTATCCTCCTGTCAACTAGCTATGGAATTCCAGTAAGGTTTCTGAATGTTGTGCTAATTCTAGTTCTAAAAAAAGACTTCTAAAAACTATTGCTTAATTTTGATTCTGACACTAGCATTCTTTGCCTTGATTTGGCCCTTGCTGTCTTTTATCAAGATCTTTTATCATGAAAAATATTCCTCAAACTATGCTAATGATATAAGTTTTCTTTTAAAAATTTGACCCAACTATTCTCTAATTGACAAACAACAATATTTGAACTAAAGTTTTAGACAATAAGTGCTTGACAGAATTGCTGAATAACTGTGTTTAATTGAAATAATTGGTTCCTGGGTTTATAATCAGGAGTTACCACTTCATAAAACATTTACTAACCCTATAAAATAAACAGTAAAGTGCAACTATATTATCAGAATAAAATATGCTTCTTCAAATTAAATGAGTCCAAAATATTCACATAGTTTTATTATTCCATACTTTATCTAATTGAACAATTGTTTTAATGTAATAAAAATGGAAATTTCTAGAGCACAAAGCAATTTATTTTTTTCTTCTGATGAATGCATTTCCTAAAGTATAAGTAACAGTATATGTATGTATAATAACACATACATGATATAATTGTAATGATCATGAATTCAAACATAGAGACAATTATTCCTTGGATATTTAGTTTCTTTGAGGAATAAAAAAACAATATTATTTGAAGGTTTTCAATTTTAATGAGTATTTAATTAGCTTTTAAAAGGCATAAACTTTAAGATAACATTCAAACCTGAAGCTGAGACTTTTAATTTTATATCATAACTTTTATAGTTATATCTCCCAACATTCCAAGAGAAAAGTGCAATATCCATGACTCCATTTTGTAAAACAGTCATGAAACAATTATAACAGCATGAAGAATCACACATTTATTCTCTAAAACTGAATCTTGGTTTATGTTAAACTTAGCTAAATTTTCTAAAAGAAAATATCATTGCAGAAGTTTATTTTTTCAAATCATTAAACAAAACATGACTATTGAAAGCATTGGATACAGGAGTGACAGATGCAAAAGGAAAACACTCTAGCATCCTTATAATAAGGAAAAGACTGTAAAAGATAGAAGTTTATTTTTTGCTATGAAACAATCATTTACCCAATTATTCTAGACCAATTATTCAAAATTATTACCTATTTTAATTATGCACTACTTTAATTATCTGTTAATTTTAAAATATTACACATTTATGTCAGGCCCATGATAGATAATATAAATATAAAAATGAATGCTCCATTCCATGTCTATGAGGTGTTCATAGTCTAAGAGAAGAAGTAGTTACATGAACAAACAAATCAAAATAAAACACAGTAGCAAATACTAAGGCTGCTTATCCAGTAGTTATTTATGTTTCTTATCTGTGAATAAACTGTTTCTAATGAAGTATTACATATAAATGAGTTAATATCAGGTGAGAGCTTAATATATGATCTAAAGATGGCATGTGATTCAGTTATGTCCAACAAAATATTAGGGAAAATTTACTAGAGATTTCCTGGAAAAAAGTTTCCTAACAAAACATGACTGAGGAATCTGAGGAGTGACTCTTCCCCCTTCTTCCTCTCTTTCTTCCTCCTCCTGCTTTTTGTTTCCATCTGTATCTCCCCCTTCTTTCTTTGAATAAGATCATAATACTTGAAATTTTGGCAGTTATTCAGCAAAAATAAGGTAGTAAACTACGAAGTAAGTACATCAGGAGGTTATTACAGCAGAAGGATGAGGGATGTAAAGACAACATGATTTAGCAACTGAATCAAACCCCTACTTCTATACTTCTTGACATGTGAGAAAAACAGAACCCTATCTTTTAAGGTAATATTGCACTTTCTGATACTGCAAACAAAAATATCTTAACTGCTGTACTTTCATATGAGAAGAGATATTTGAATTTGATTTAAAAATATGAATAGATTTTCAGGTAGAGAAGCAACAGGAAATTTTAGTCAAAGAAAATAACAAGGTGATATTTTTAAAACAATGAAATAGAAAATTGTGTGAATTTTTTGTGCGCAGTGATTAGAAGGTAGAACAAAGGAGAAGGTAGAGACAAGTTTATGGATCTCAAGTTTAGGAGAGGAGACTGTCCTGCAGACAATTAGGGGACCAATTGATAAGGAAAGTTCTGTGATGGAATTGATTATTTTATGTTAGTGATTATCATAGAAGTTTTGAGTTTGGACTTAAACAAGAAGAGATTGACTTTAAAAAGAACTAGTTTCTTTATATTCTTAAGAGAGTCACAGATGATTATTCCTCATATAACCCAAAGTGGATGTGGTGATGTACCTCCAATACCCACCATTCAGGGCTGACATTCTCAATCTAATGTCTGCCAGGACTGCTGGTAGGTAAAAGAAGACATCTGAGTCTTTCTTCAGATCTTCATTAGTCAAAGGGAAACTTCTCACCCCAGGTGTTTTAGTCAGCTTTTTTCCTGATGTAACTGAAAGAGCTGACCAGAACAATTGTAGAGGAGGAAAAGTTTATTTGGGGGCTCTCTGTTTCAGAGATCTCAATCCATAGACAGCAGGCTCTATTCCTCAGGGCTTGAGGTGAGGCAGAATATCATGGTGGAAGGGTATGGAGGATAGAAGCAGCTCACATGATGATCAGGCAGGAGAGAGAGAGAGAGAAAACTCACCAGATACAAAATATATACCCCAAAGGCATGCCCTTAATGACCCATCTCCTCTAGTCATACCCTACTTGCTTCAGTTACCACCCAGTTAATCCCATCAGGGGATTAGTCCACTGATTTGGTTAAGGCTGTCATAACCTAATAATTTCTCCTCTTAACCTTCTCGCATTATCTCACACATGAGCTTTTGGAGGACACCCCAAATCTAAACCACAATACCAGGTTATTCACCTTCCCCAGGGAAACTCACATCCAGTGCCTGGTTAATGCAAGGATACAAAGGTAAGGCTCTTTCCCTTAACTGGAGATACCCTAATAGTCTATGCCATCTTGACTACTCTGTATGGTATCAATCGAGCCCTCTGTTGCAAGGGCCTCAAAGTTCAACTTTTCTTTCTCTTTGGACTGTACTTCTTTCACTCTTCACAGATGCTATTCTTAAGAACATTGCCTGCATTCAAATGTCCATCTCAGTATTTTTTCTCCAGGGAATAAAAACTTAGTTGATCATAAATAATGAAAAGAAGAAGATTTTAAAAATGGGATTTGGCATTGGCTCACCTGCTGAACATCTAGCAATGAGGACCACTTCACTAATTGTATGTGGAATATTGATAGCTCCTACCATGCTATAGCAGTATGACTGTTAAAATTTCACCAGTGGTAATACGGGATGACATATGGTGGAAAGAATTGTACTGGAAGATGTATAACTTGGAGGTTCTCCAGATGTACTACAGAATTGGATAGTGTTGACCAATGCATTGGTTAAAATTAATGAAAAACTGAGAACAATTTATTAATTTAAGATAGAAAGTAAGAGCCAAGGGGCCTCCTCAGTGACATATAAACATTCTTTCATTGCCATAGCTAGAGGGCAGGAAAAGCTGAGAAATAGATTAGGATTTAGTTTAAAAATTAGCAGAGCTGAAGAAAAGTTTAATTCTCATACACAGTAAATCTGCTACACCAGAGAGCAGTGGAAAGTAGTGGGACTCTGAGAATGAGAACATGGACAACCTAGGTTGATGTACTTGGAAAACTTGTGTTCCCATATTTCCCTGAATCCTTTGGGCCTACACAAATGACTCTTCCCTCCAAAATCTAATTTCTTCCCCTTTCTTGAAAGTAATGCAAATGTTGTTGTTGTGTGTGCGTAAGTCAATATTCATTGCTGTTAAAAAATGACTAAGAAAATCTATTTTAAAAAGGCAAGATTTATTTTGCTTCACAGTTTTAGAAAGTTCATTCCATGGTTACTTGGCTTTATCCTTTCTGGACAATTATGAGGCAAGCCATCATGGCAGGAAGAGTGTGACAGAGCAAGGCTTCTCACCTCATAATGGACAGGAGGGAGAGGGAAATTGAGAGAAAACAAAGTGACAGGAAAAGGGTCCAGGACAAATAAACCCTTCAAAGGAAAGACCCCCATTGATTTACTTTCTCCAAATAGGCCCTATCTTCTAAATTTTCTCCATTCCCTATAGCACCACCAGTTAGGGATCAAGACTTCAACATATGTGCCTTTGGGGGACATTCCAGATCCAAACTATCA
>PVHX01033325.1:0-13197 GCA_004024805.1 Geosciurus inauris | reverse complement strand
TTTGATAGAAAACATCAAACTCCTTTAGGATCTGACTGATCAGATGTCAATAACCCCAAAGAGATAAGCTCATGGGTTTTCTTTTCAAAATTCCCTTGTATAGTATACTTTTCCTGATTTGTCACCCCCTGCCATGTCTGTTCAAATTTATTCAATCTTAAATCCAGCAGGTTTCTAATCAGACATTTAATCAGCTTCTTCTCAGGGATCTTTGGATTCTCAAGGAGGACAGTCACTCACCTGCAACTGTTTCCTGAGACTCTACTCCTGCATTCCTGGCTCCTGCCTTCACATCTACACTCAGGGGACTGGCCCCACCAACTGGCAATGCTATGGCTTCAAGGCACCTTTCAGACTTCTCAACTTGGGAGACCCTAAACTTTGGGGCCTGGGTGCTCTACCTTCTTCCCCTACCCCCCATCCTGCTCAACAGACTTCGCCCCAATTCAGCTCGAAGTAGCCAGAAGAGCCAACGTCATCCACCTTCCCATCCTTATAAAATCAAAAATGGGGGAATGTAAGGTAAAAAACAGCCCTTTTGTAATTAAAAGCCCAAGGCAGTTCCTGCCCCAGGGGGTTCTGCTCTGGAATCTTCCACCTGGGAAAGAAAGCCTAAAACAAAGCCTAACTGCTCAGGTTAGTACATCAAAAGAAGACTGCTACTGCTTATCTGCCCCCAATTTCGAAGTGACCAATCCCTAGCTCGCCACGCGGTTTTGTAGTGGGCTCTATAAAATCCCTCCCGCGCATCCCCTCTTTCTCTTTCCTCTTTCCTTCACCCAGGCGCCCACTCCCCTGAATAAAGGATGTCCTGGCTGTACAGAGGTGTCCGTGTCTGGCTGGCCGTTACCCTAACACAATGCAGTATTATTCAGCCACAAAGAATAAAATTATGCCATTTTCAGGAAAAATGGATGAAAGTGAAGATCATGTTAAGTGAAATAAGCCAGACTCAGAAAGGCAAGTATTACATGCTTTCTCTCAAAAGTAAAAACTGGAAAGAAAAGAAGAAGACCTAGAAGAGGGTCGATTAGGATGGGGAGGAGAGTGAGAGAGGGGAGGGCTCAAGGGTGTAGAAGGGAGGATGGATATGATCAAAGCATGAAATATCTATGCCTGGAAATGTCACAGTGAAACCCATTAATTTATACAATTAATTATAATAAATAAACATAGCTCAGAGAAAAAAATAAAGAGACATAACTCTTGAAGGCCAGGAAATGTTATAGATTGAACGTTTATGTCTTCCTGAGATAGGGATTTAAAATAAAGAAAGAAATACTGAATCTTAAATGAAACGCCCACAAGCCATTGAGATGCAGAGAGCACAGTTGTAAATCTTGAGCAACATGCCCTTGGCTCATACTCTTGTAAAATGAGGGAAATACCCAAGAGCAGGGAAAACTGGCATGAAATTGTGCAGGTCCACCCTGGCTCTGCCTTCAGTCTGTCCCCTAAAACAGTCCTTTTTATAAATATTGGACCCCCAGCCCAAGGCAGGGCTGCTTCTCACTCTTGAGATAGCCCACAGTCTCTCTTGAATGTGTATCTAGCCTCCTAAACAGCCTCTGTCTGTCTTTGTTTGGCTCATGCTGAAATTCAAGTATGCCAAGAACCCAGCTGGTCCTGAGTTGCGTTCCCTCTCTCCTCTGGGATCTCTTCGGATCCTTCTCTAGAGACATCTGTTTTCCTGTGATTCTCCTAAATTCATCTATTAAAGTCCCAATTCCCAATGTGATGACATTATGAGGGAGGGTCTTTGTGAGTTAATTATGTTTTGACGAGGTTGTAAGGGTGGAGACCCCACAATGGGATTAGTGCCCTTAGAGGAAAAAAAAGAAACACCTGAGTTTTGTCTCAGTTATGTTAAGAAACAGGGAGCAGGTAGTAAACAAAATGTCTGCACCAAACACCAAATCTGCAGGAAATTTGATCTTGGACTCTGCAGCCTATAGCATCATGAGAAATACTTGTAGTTTAAGTCTACCTAATCTACGTTATTTACAATACATAATATGTCATCAGTTGATGGACATTTGGAATGTTTCTACTTTTTGATTATTATGAATAATATGGTTATGAATATGTGTACAAGTTTTTGTGAGAACACATGTTTTTATTTTTCCTGTGTAAATAACTAGCAGCAGTAGAACTGCTGGGTCCCTTGTAATTATGTTTTCTTCTGAAGACAGATCAACTTTCTTTTTTTGTTTTTTTAATGACTGTATCATTTTACATTCCTATCAGTAATGTATAAGGGTTCCAATTTCTCCACATCCTTACCAACCCTTGTCATTGTCTGTCTTGCTGATTAGTCATCCTAGTGGAGGTAAAGTAGTTTCTCATCACAGTTTTGATATGCATCTCCCTGACAGCTAAGAAAGTTGAGCATCTTTTTAGATGGCTTGTGGGCCATCTGTACATCTTCTTGGGAGAGATGTCTATTCAGATCTTTGTCCATTTCCAAATTAGCTTTTTATTGTTCAAGTTGTTGGTGTTCCAGATTCTACCATTGCAAAGCAAATAAACCTATGGTCAATTCTGGATCCCAGCTGTAACCAATGCGTTTTTTTAAAAAAAATTCCATTTTTTTGCACAATGTCTCGAAAATGTTCCGTACACTTGAGGTTTCCACCCATTCTCTTTTCAAGCTGTTGTAATCTGGCTCCTAAAACTACCATTTCTGAAATTGCTCTTGGCAAGGTCATGGGAGGTTGTTCTGTTACTTCTACATTCTTAGCTTGATTTCACTGTGGTCTTTAACACTAAGATCGTCTTCATCTTTATTTAAAAACTAAAGATTCTTGGTTTAAGTGACAGAGCATGCTTCTGATTTTTCTCATCCATTTCTGGCTGCTGTTTCTCAGTTTTCTCAGTGAGCTTCTCTTACTCTGCTCATTCTTAAATTTTGATCTTCAAGATTTTGTCTTCATTACCAGGTAATCACTACATTCCCATGAGTTCAATTACCTCTTAATGCTGCTGACTCTGAAATCTCATCTCCATCTGCTGCCTAGATTTTCTCCTGAGTTCCCGGTCAGCTAGTCAACATCTCTGCTTGGATTCCCATCCATCCTCAAACTTTGTCCCAAACCAAATGTTTCATGTTTTTAACCCTTCCTGCCTTCTCTATCCAGTGAATAACGTCAATTACTGAATTAAACAAATTTTGAGTAATTCACATGTGTCTACTTCCGTCCTCACTGCCCATCATGCCCTGCTCCACTACCATTTCTTAAGATGACCACCAAAACGTCCTCCTGATTGGTTTCCCTATTCCATGCTCTTCTCTGCTGTAGCCAGTAATCTTTCTAACATGCAAATCTCACCATGTCATTCTTGTGCTTCTATGAGCTTTAGTTAGAGATGGGACTACAGCGGCTTTGGAGTCAGACACTCCAGTTTCAGTCTGAACACAATGAACTTTACAGCTGCAAGATCTTGGGAGAGTTATTTAATTTCTCTGTACCTTAGTTTCCTCATATTTTAAAACAGGTCACAAAGGGCATCATCTCATAGGCCTTCCTGAAGACTGGTTCAGCCTCTTATGTTTTAAGTGCTCAATCCATGTTAACTATTAAATTTTTATTAAAACCTTATTAAAAAGATTTGCCTCCATGAAAATCAATTAATCTCACTTTCAGCCTCAAATGTGGGGAATAAATAGGATGATTTTAATAAACTCTTCTAAGACAAGACTCTTTTGAACACGGAAGCTTGGTCATCAATTGCAGCTCCTCTCAGTGCTGGACACTCAGCTGCAGTGTCCAGAAAAATTATTCTGGGGAGGAAGCAGCAGCGAGTGCAGGAGGACGCAGAGGTTCGGATTCAGGGAATCTTGCAGCTGCAGGAAAGCGCTGGCCGCTTGCTTCTTCCCCGCCTCCACCCGCGACCTGTTACCCCGGCGACAGTCACCACCGCCCAGCACCAGCTCACCTGACCCGCAACCATAAGTGCCTAAAGAAAGCCTTTGGGGCAAAGCACACAAGCAAACCACAAACCCACAAGACGAGCCTCAGCCCCGACGCTTCCTCCCTCGCCTGGCGGGCAGCCCGGGGCGCGGGGCAGCGCCCCACCCCACCTGCGGGCCCAGTGGCGGCGGCTCTGGAGGGCGCGGGGTGCGGGCTACGCCGCGGTGGAGTCGGCTGCCGGGTGGGAGCTCCCCCTTCCGAAGCCGGCGGCGCTCACCTTGAAGGACATCTTGCACATGTCCGCGACCGCCCGGCAAGAGCCCGAGCGCTTGAGCTCCGGCGCCGGGCTCTCCCGGCCTTCCCCTCTCCCTCCGCGATCCGCAGAGGGGCGGCCCCCGCGGCGCCGTGCGTTCCCGCCACCCGGCCAGGCTGCCGCGGCCGCACCCAGGGCCGCCCCGCCGGGCGGGCGCGTGGGGCGCGGAGGGCGGGGAGGCCGCGCGCCTGGTTCGCCCGCCCGCCGGTCCCGCGACGCGCTCCACTCGGGCGCGCGCACTGCGCACTGGGTGCCGCGTTGACACACTCCACGCTGCGCGTGCACACGCGGCCATGCATTCCAAACTCGGAGTGCACTGTGCACACTTCCCGCACTTTGGACACACGACACCCTCATATACCCACACTTACACACGCATACTCTCTCAACTCTACATATTGCAGTCCCCATGTTCCACACACATAGGGTCACACAACTCCACACTCACGTTCACACACCCACACTCCTTACACACTCACACTTTCTACATAATACCAAACTCGGCACACACCCAGGTTCCACACACAAAGCTCTCTACACTCAGGTTTACACACTCATACACATCTACCGTCTGACGCACATACACAATACTTTCCCAACTCCACGCACAGAGCACACTGTGCATATCCCATACAGGCAGTTTCATACACACAATATTCTCCACATCACATTGCACATATACAATCCTTACACAATGTCTCTCTCTCTCTCTCACACACACACACACACACACACACACATATCCTGGAAAAGAGCCTGATGATCTTCGATCTTCATTAACATACAAATATTATGATGATGGAAATGAAGCACAAGAAAAAATTCACTTACCATCCCACCATTTCAAATAGTTATTTTCATTTTCATTTTTGTCTTTCTCAGTTTTTTTCTATTTTCTAAATTTCTAAGAAGCTGATTTTTTTGTTTGTTTTCTTGTGGGGAAAAGACCTGGGAAACAAGTCTTTTTGGTTTTGTTTTTGAAACAGCATCTTGCTATGATGCTCAGGCTGTTCTGGAACTACTGGGCAGTCTTCCCAGTAGCTGGGAGTACAGGAGCATACCACCAGGGAATAAGCCTTCAATATTTCAATATAATTTTGGAGTTCTGAAGGGTGGTCCACTCTGTCAGACACACCGCTGGCTGTCCAGGGTTGGCTTGCAGGAATTAACAATGAGAAGTTTATGTATGTTTTGTTCAAAATTTAAGTATAGAAGGCAATAATAAGCCTTTTAAGAAAACTCAAATGCTAAGGTAAAAAAGTGAATGTCTTGTCTCCTCAAGCTATAGAGATCCACTTTATTATTTCACTCACCTGTTTGTGCCTCTCGCTTCCTAGCTGAATTTGGAATAAATATTTAACATAAAAGTTAAAAAAATACTCATGAAAATTGAAGGGAGCAAAGGGATGGGGGGTAGGAGGTAGAGAGGGAGAGGGGAAACACTAGGAAATGATACTGGCTAAATAATATTGTTATATTGTGTGCATATACAGATATATAAGAACAAATTCTACCATTATGTACAACTATAATACACCAATAAAATATGGAGATCTAAAAAATACTTATGAAGATAAAAAAAAGTTTTAAAATATAGCAAATTGTAGGAGCACTCCCCATACCTTCAACTCCTCTCTTCCCTCTTTTCCCATTTTATGGTGATGAAAAGAATGCCCAGCAGAGAGTGCCTCATTGGTTGTAACCTCCAGCCGAGATTGGTCCGAGGACCCTATATAAGCCTCTGTACTTCCTGGATTAAAGGAGTTCTGCCTTTTGCTCTGGCAGAGCAGTCTTATCTACCCCCCTGAGTCTGGGTGGAATGACTCCGCGGACCATCACCCCTACCCTCGTCCTGTGAGACCCCACTTCGTCTTCCCCGAAGACCCCTTTTCATCTCTCAAGACCGCAACTCCTCGAGGAGACCCACGAGGCACAATTTCAAACAATATCAAATAAAAGTTAATAATGAAAATGCAAATGTTTATCCCATAAATTGTATTACTTCGTGTTTAAAGCAATTTTAAAGTAAAAGCATCCTGAACTTTTGTAGAAAAGTTCAAATTTTAAGTCAAGAAAGACTCAAAACTTTTTCCTTGGGTATCTAAATAGACAAGACAATTTTTAAGTTGCCATAAAACAATATTACATAAGATCAACCATGCGAGGTTTTGCTTTAGTAGTTTTGATAAACAAAAGGAAGAAGGGAAAGAACTAATATTTTGAGTACTTTCTAGGTACCAGTTTCTTTTTTCTATGAAAATCCTACAAGGTAAGTATTATGCTCATTCAAGAGATTAAAAGGCTAAGGTTCTGAGAGGTGGAGTAATTTACTAATGACTGAAAAACTGAGACCTTTAATTACTTCTATCTGGCTTCAAAGCCCTTTTCCTTTCTACTACCACACTTGCTGCTCGAAGTTGTTTTTTGGCAGAGTCCCTGGCCAGGGTGCTGATGGGATTCTTGCAAGTCTCTGGAAAGAATGTGCCTAATACACAGGCCCACACAACTGGCTGATGGGATTCTTGCCATTCTCTAGGTGCCTAATACATCATCCCACAAACCTGGCTAAGCCCATCTTCATAAAAACAGCCTGAAACAGAACAAAACCTTTTTGGTCACAACCAGGCAACTCTTTCTAAAATGGCTCACTCCTCCAAAATTTAACAGTGACCCACTGGGCCTAACAGGAAAGGAAATTTAAATGGTCCACTTTCCATATCCAAATAATTTCTCCCTACCCCTACAGAGCCTCTCTGTCATCCTCTCCATATTATCTGTTCCTCTTACTCCTATGGCTCTCATCTCTCTCCTCTCTTCTGTCTGCCCCAAGTTAAATCCAGACCCAACCAGGGTACTATCCACAGACGAAGCTTACCTTTCTCCCCTCTACCCTCCCCCATCACTCTCTAACTTAGCCAACCTCCTGACACAGTCCACCCTGCATCATATCACTCAGCCCTTGATTCCACAGGATTTGATCTTGCTTTCAACTCTCTTTCCCTTACTTTTGATTCCAATTTGAGTTTGAATTTGTCAAGGCCAGACCTTGTGCCTTACATGTCTTTTATTTTCCTGAGGGTCTAGTTTCCAGTTGGAGATATGGTAGTGGTCAAAACTTATAAATTGCTGATTCAGTAAAAGACCATGCTGTCCACTTCTTCACTGTCAGAAGGTTCACCAACTTTGTCCCCAGACACATACTATTGCTCAAATGCATAGACATCTGTGTTCACCTCAAACGAGGCCATGGTCATTACTACCTTCTGTTCACCCTAGCACAGACCATGTGTTTGGCCTCAATTTTGCCCTGTCCCCATTAAGGCAGTCCTTGCTTTACCCAGAATTGTGAAGTAGGTCAAGCAGGTATCAAAGCCCTTCAACTCCCCTTTTGTCTTCAGGCTCCCTTACCCCAACCAAGAGTCCATCCTGGAATCTTACCTGTCTACATTCCTTGTTCACTTTCCCACCCCACATCTTTGAGTCTCTCCTTTCCTATTGAAATTTATACTAAATGAGGCTTCCTGCACCAGAGTGTTAGTATTGAGCAACTGCCGCATGTCCATTGCCCTTTTTCTTCTCCCTATCAGAATACCAGTTTTTTTTTTCAGGTATCTACCATACTTTTGCAAAGCTGGCATTATGGAGATGTGTTTAAGAGGGGTTGAATGTGTGCCCCCAAAGTTCATGTATTGGAAACTTAATCCTCAAATTCATGTGTTAATGTTATTTGGAGGTGAGGCCTTTGGAAGATTATTAGGATCAGATGAGGTCATGAGGATGGAGCCCCCATGATGGCATTAATATCTTTGTAAGAAGAGGAAGAAGGACCTGGGTTGGCACACTTGTTCTGTCTTGCTATACGATGCTCTCTGCCACATAATGATGCAGGAAAACAGCCCTCCCCAGAGATTGAGCAGTTGCTGGTGTTATGCTCTTGGATTTTCCAGCCTCTAGAACTATGAGCTAAATAAACTTCTATTCTTTACAAATTATTTTGTCTCAGGTAGTTTGTTATAGCAACAGAATGCTGACTAAGAGGAAAGCAGCAGTCCCTTGTTCTGTCCAAAGATCTCTTGTCTAGGCTGGTGATAGTGCCAGGATTAGGTGTAGATATCTGACAAATTATGATTTCTGACACATGAAAGAAAGTGTTCTGGGAGCTTCTGGGGATAGTTTCCTTGCTTTTACGATAAGCCCAGGAAGACACTGTATTTTCTTCTTTGAGACATGGTCCTGTGTGGATACAATTTTGCTGCAACCATTTTGTGACCATAAGGAAAACTATGATGGCAGAGCAGATAGATGATGTCACTAAGACCCTGTGTTGTCCAACCAGGGCTGCTCACCCATGGATCTTTTTTTGTTTAAGCCACTTGCAATTACTTTATCTCTTAGTTTCCATTGGAAGTGTTCTGATACAGGATGAGAATGGCAGTGAGAGGTGAGAATAAAGAACCAGGAACTTAATCCATATCGACTAAGGTCCACTGTGTACTAGCATTTGAACGTGTCCCTGAATTTCATTCTCATCCCAACCCTATGTACAAGCTATGACTGACAATGAAGCAGACTCATGGTGGGTAAGAAACTTGTTTATGACCACCAGGATTTGAACCCACACTAATCAGAGAGTAAAGCCCCTCTCCCCCTACTGTGCTATCTCACCAGGTTTGTATGCAAATATTTGTTGAATAACTATCAGAATGAACTTACCTATTCTGCATTTTACAACCTTAGGATGACAAAAAATATCTGCCAAGCAAGTGTCACCTGTTTCCTATCATCAAGAGTAGAAGTCTGGGCACTCTTACCCACTGCATCTTGGTATTGGAGTCACCAAGGAAAACAACACAGTGAAGCCCTGGATGGAATATCCCTTTACTCACACAGAGGCAGAACAAGACCAGCTTCACTGGTGGATGGTGGTCCCCCATGGCCAATGGGTCCCTGCAAAGAGCCAATGGAGGGAAGTTGGTATGCACACACCCCTCTGTGCTGTAGCAGTAGGATCCTGTCCCCTTCCTGTGGGTACAGATACAGTAGTGGGGTTGGCCAGGTGCCACATTATGCACATACTTAAGCAGAACGAAAGGGTACACACTGATTCTGAAACAGGGACTGACATTCCCCTATGAGGACTCTTCTCTCGGTAAGGAGGTGTTCCAGGCCCATTCTCATGTTTCTCATTAGGGATAGAGAGTCTGTAGCATGAGACTGCCTATTGCAGTCTGAGTCTTGAATGTCCCCCAAAGGCTCATGGGTTGAAGACTTGGTCCCCAGTGCAGCAGTAGTCAAAGGCTTTTGGGAAGTGATGGATCATGAAAGCTAGGGCTTTGATTTCATTGATGGATTGATCCATTGATATGTTTATGATTGAGTGGACTTTTGGACATGGTGGAAATTGTAGGAGATGGGACCTAGTTGGAAGAAATATGTTCCTGGGGGCATGTCCTGGAAAGAGATATCTTGTCCCTAGCTTCTCCCTCCCTCTATCACTGCTTTCCAGCTGCTCTGAAGTGACTAGCTTTGCTCTGCCATGATGCCATCCTTCTACCATGATGCTCCACCTCACCACAGGTCTAGAAACAATGACTCAACTGACCATGGATGGAAACCTATGACACTGTGAGTCAAAACAGATCTTTCCTTCATAAGTTGATTTTTTTTTTCAGGCATTTTGTCACAGTGATGGAAAACTAACACATTGCTTTTCCAATAATGTCCCTCAGAATTAAATTATGAGTTGCTGACAGGGTGCTAAAAGAAAGGAATGAACACTAAATCCAAGGAGTATGCAAAGATTTTGATTATTACCTCTTATAGGCAACATCCATATTTTTGTTGTCTACTTGGTGAAAATTTTTATGGTAGACATGTTAGTCTAGTGAAACTTATAAATCCAGAAGATAGGAAGAAGAGAATAAAGCAGAAGATAAAAATGACCTATAATGCAACTTTTGTAGTTGCCATTTGCTAAAATATACTCCCAATCTTGCTCTAAGCATATAGCAACATAATTGGTATCATCTGTATTCTGTTTTTTCCCTTTGGTTCCTCCCTCTTTCCCTCCCTCCCTCCCTTCCTTTCTTCCTTTCTTTTTCTCCTTCTCCTTCTCCTTCCCCTTTCCCTATCCCCTTCCCCTTCCCCTTCTCCTTCTCCTTCTTCTTTTACAAAACACAGTAATGTGAGCATTTCCCTTGGCATTAAAAATTCTTTGAAAATCCTTCTTTTAATGATTGCATTTACAATTCAGTATACTATAATTTATTCAGCCTTTCTCTTTTTAAAAGACCTTTAAGCTGATTTTTGGTTTTGCTATTAAAAATAAAACTAGAATAATTATTCTGTGTTTAAATGTTATTCACATTTTTGATTATTCCTCTAGTGTATATTCTATTATTGCCATGAAAACAGATGAACCTTGTGAAGACTCTTAATTCATATTTACAAATTGCTTTCCAGAATTGCAATGCTCAATCTTATACTTTCATCAGGGTGGGTTAAATCGTTGTTTGGAGTTTTTCCAAATGTTTCCAATGACATTTTGTAGGCAGATGTTGCAGGCACTTAGCATCCTATTTATCTGTTTGCTTATTTACACTCCTGATAAATAATATTTAAAGCCTCTTTCTTAAGTAGAGTAAAACAGGGAAAGAATAAAATAAGAAATAAAGAAAAGGAGACAAAGAGAAGTTGTTAATAGGAAAGATGACATAAAACCGAGAGTGAGGAGAATCAACACGGAAGCAGGAGGGACACAAACAAGACACTAGGTTTTGTGCAGCTGCTAAGGGACTTGGCCATTTTCATGGTTCATGAGATCAAAATTCTCCAGTTGCACGAGGAAAGTTCAACTATGGCACAGAGAACTGAAACTTGGAGCAATGCACAGCCTCTCAATGACCTCTTTATGGCAAACAAATCAGTAAATTTCACAGAACTGTTTTGGGGAACATTTTTTTTACATAGGCCAACATCAAAGGAATTCAGGAAAACTCAAGATAGTGCAGGTATAGCATCTACTGGTCTGGCTTCCAGAAGAGAGGATGGATAAATTCTTAGGTGTTTCTCCATGAGTATTGTTCCTGCTATGGTATGAATATTTGTGTTCCCTCAAAATTTATATTTTGAAATGTAATCTCCAATGCAATCATTTGAAAGGTAGGAGGACTTTAAGAGGTAATTAGGTCAGAGGGTAAAATCCTCATGAATGGGATTAGTGCCCTTATAAAAGAGGCTCAAGGGAGCTTGTTTACCCTTTCCACAATATGATAACATAGCAAGAAGATGTCATCTGTGAACCAAAGAGTGAATCTTTACCAGAAGTTGAATCTGTTGGTGTCTTGATTGCAGATGTCCCAGCCTCTAAAGTGATAAGAAATATATTTCTATTGTATATAACTGACTTAGTTTATAATACTTTATTATAGCTGCCCAAATGGACTGAAACAGTTCCCCTTAAATGAGTTTGAGTTCCATTCTTCAGCTGGTACCCAGAACACCATTGGCTTAGGTGTGGAATTAACTCATATAATTCATGCAAACCATAGAACTGGGAATGGGATAGATGCTCTCCTCTTATAAAATTTCAGGAGCTTGATATTAGCTAGAGTGGGGAACCACTCACCTAGCCAAGAAGTAAAGCCCAGGAAGAACCCAAGGCATCAGATGTTAATGAACCTTGGTGAAGAGGAAGTTCTTAACTAAAGGACATCAAGTAACCATATGATCAGGACTTTGCATCTGAGCTGGGTCCTATCATAGGTTGAGTGGGCCCAGCAGCAATCCATCCTAAGATGGAACTTGTACATAAAAGATCAAGTCTAAGCAGGATCAGAGGGCACAAGCATGTACACATCACCTTCTACTATTGCACCAGTACCCTGCTCTCAGTTCACACCTGTTACTGTCAGGAAATCCCTTAGAACTACATGATGAAGGAAAATCTTAAGCATGGCTCATGGCCCACTTGTCAGAATGGAGGTATCTATATGGGTGAAAGTTTAAAATGGATGGTGGCTGCACTATAATCTGTCTCAGGGTTAGCTTGACAAATAGGACTTCAGGTGCAGGATATGATCATCTACTTTGTATGGAACCAGATATGTTCCAAGGTTAGACTACATATGACTCACAGGTAGAGGAGAATGGCTTGACTTGTGGTCACAGCCCAGGAAAGAAACAAGTTGGAGACTAGGGAGAAGAACTCCAATATAGAGTCCTGTGGGTGGACTTACGGGAGTGGGTTTAAAGTGTAAAGATCTTTGTACTGCATATTAATACTCAATGAAGACCACTTACCACAAGGGAGGCACTAAGCTACCCAATAGACAAAATGACTTAGATAGTTGATATCAACCAGGCTCTGTGATTGACTTCCCCAGTCCTGGTCTGATGGGCACATGGGTGATTCAGTCATGGCAACAGAGATGAAGGTCATGAACTGGTCCAATAGCATGGATTTCACTATGCAAGTCTGATCTGGCTACTGTGGCCACTAAATGTTTAAACTGGCAAAGCCAGGGACTCGTAATGAGCCAGGGACTCGTAATGAGTCTCTAATCACCTGGTCATTTGGTGGCAAGCTGATTCTATTAGACACTTTCTTGGAGAGCAGAGGCCAGCAAGTTATTTTGACAGGAATAGAACATATTCCGTGTATGAGTTTGTCATTTCCTCCTGTGGAGCCTCAGCTAACACCACTATCCAGGGGCTTAGGGAATATTTGTTCTGCTAACACAGAATCCAGACATTATGTCAGAAAAAGAGACCCACTTTATAGCACACTGGGCTCATGGCCAGAGCATCTACTGGTCATATCTCATTACCAAAAGCTGACAACCACTGAAGAGTTGGAGTGGCCTGTTGAAGGCATAGCTATAACATCAACTTGGAGAGAGATTTTACAAGCATGGGGAATCATCTTCTAGGATTCAATATATAGTTTAAGTCAAAGATGTTTCTAGGGTATTA
>PVHX01033324.1:0-13200 GCA_004024805.1 Geosciurus inauris | reverse complement strand
TGTTTATAGCAGCACAATTCACAATTGCAAAAGTGTGGAAGCAACCCAGATGTCCTTCAATAGATGAATGGATAAAGAAACTGTGGTACATATACACAATGGAATATTATTCAGCAATAAAAGAGAATAAAATTATGGCATTTGCAGGCAAATGGATGGAATTGGAAAGCATTATGCTAAGTGAAGTAAGCCAATCCCAGAAAAACAAATGCTGAATGTTCTCTCTGATTAGTGGATGATGATACATAAGGGGGGTGGGATTGGGGAACATAGGAAGAATGGAGGAACTCTGGATGTGGCAGAGGGGAGGTGTGGGGCAGGAAAGGGGAATGGGTATAGTAAAGATGGTTGATTGAGATCATCATCACTACCCTTGGTGCATGTATGATGACACAAATGGTGTGACTTTATCTGGTTTGCAACCAGAAAAATGGAAAAATTGAGCTATACATATGTACTATGACTTGAAATGCATTTAAATAAATTATAAAAAATAAAAAATAAAATTGGATGCTATTTTAAAATGAAAAAAAAACAGACAACAACAACAAAAAAAACCAGATGACGCTTGAGTTAAGTCCTGACGTCTTATCCGAGAAGAAAAGGTGTGAGTGAGTACGGAATTTTGGAGTGGACTTTCCAGGAAGAGTGTAAAGCCTGGAGATGAGAAAGTGGGGCACATTCAGAGAACTATAAGCAGTTCAATAGAGTATAGGTGGAGAGGAGGGTAGTGGTGAATGATGAAGTTGGAGAGGTAAGAAGAAGTGTGATTATGAAGGGCCTCGTGCTGTCCTAGAGAACTGTGATGTCATTCTCATGACCATGGAAATTTCAAAAGATTTTAAATGGTAGAATGTCATGATTGCTTTTAAGTATAGGGAGCCATTCTATTGGCATTCTAAAGGGTTTATTAAAATTGGATAAGACCAGAGAGGGGAAAGCTGGTTCAGAGGTAATTGCTGTAGTCTAGGAGAGACTTGATTGTGACCTAAACTGTGGAGTGGAACTCAGTGTAAGTGGAGGGATCAGAGGGAGATTTAGAAGGTAGAAGCGGCATTCACTGTCCTGTCATTATTTCTTGCTTATTTGTTCCTGCTTAGGTCTCTGCAATGCTGAAATAATAGGAAGGTGGCTTTCTATTATTATTTCTCTTCTAATGCCTTCTGCAAAAGGCCTCCTATAAATAGTCCCATTTGTGACTATGTGGGATTTCATCTACTTACATGGGTTTGGGTGGAAAAAAAATCTCTCAAACCCTGTTCAGTAGAAAGACTCCACCATCAAGATGGTTCTTTTTGTGACCACTTTTTATCCCCCATCATCAATTGTACCTGTGGTTACTTAAAAAGTGGGTCTTAAGCTTTTTGCCTCTAGCATTATACAGGTTTTTTAGGCTGGAAAATACCTCCTGAGAGTTTGAGCTAGAGTCTCTGATGACATGTCAATTAGGCCATGGATTAGCAAACATTTGGGTTTTAAAGGATCTTTTGGGTTGTTGGTTAAGTAAAAGATTTCTTAGGTTTTACCTTCAGGTACTATGATTCAGTAAGTGCACTATGAAGCTAAGAATTTTCATTTTTAATAAGTGCTCTAGGTGATCCTGAAAAAAAGATCAGATCCCATGCCTCTTGTCCACCCAAAAAACTATAATTTTCCTAAATTTAATTATTTGATATTTGTAATAGAACTTGAGATGAATCTGTTACAGAAAATAATGAAAAAAAATGAATATTATTATATTATGTTCCTTTCACTATTTTAAAGCTATAATCAATTTAAAATAATGAAGGTGTTGAGGAGGTTATTATTCCAAGATGTTAAGAGCAATCTTGCATGATGTTGAGAAATTAGAATATCCTGATTGTATACTACAGTTATGCATATGTTAAAAGTGGAAGTTTATTGTGAATATTACAGTTTGCATATGTTAAAAATGGAAGTTTATTGTGTATCTTGAGTCAGGAGATAGTGTGTATTCTGTAGTCAGGCAGTGTCAGCATTACTTGGAAAGACTTTAGAAATGCAAATTCTCGGCCCCACCCTGACCTACTGAATCAGATTTTTGCAGGTGATATCCAGCAATCTGTGCATTGCTAAGCCTTGCAGGTGATTTTGAGGAAGATGAAAGTATGAAAACAATCCATCTCATGCATCCATGTCTGTACACAGAGGCTTTATGTTTGGGCTTTTAACATCTTGAAGTATGGATATGTCGCCTGCTTGTTTCTCTAGAATAAATTAATCATCCTAAGAGCATGTATAAATTAGGAGTTTCTTTAGCTAAAAATGACAACAAAACAAAACAAGTTTAAATGGTAGAAACTGATTTCTCTCTGAAAGTAGAAGTCTAGGTAGAGAAATCCAGGATTGGTTTGATCCTCCAAAATGTTAGAGACCCAGGCTTTTTTTCATTTTATTGCTCCATCTTGCAAGCACTGCATTCTCAAGTTCAGGTATTATCTAGAAGGCTGCTCTGTACAGACATCTACACCCCAGCCAGCCAAAAAGGAGGAGGAGAGGATGGGTACCTCACAAGAGGTGAATGTACCACCTCCACTTCCACTTCATTGGCAGAACCAAGCAATTTTCACTTTTAGCTTCAGAGGTGGAGGAATATAGTGATTTTGAGGTGTTTTATTATTAAGAAATAAGATGATAGAAGACATTGGGGAGTGAGGAAGGGAATAGATTAGTTGTGGAATATATGCTTATCTAGGAAGTGTATATTTCTGGGGTGTTCCTGTTCTTTTCCTCTTTCTTTTCCTTATACTACTTAGCCTTTTATTTCTCTTAAAGATAGGTATTTTTTCTTGCCTTCCATTTTTCCATTGCTGATTTTCTTTAATTTTCTAGTTCTTTAGTCATTATCAATGATTTGGGTGGAAAAAAGATGCTAATCCCACAAATGTTATAAGAAGAAATGATTCTCCTTATCTATTTCTTTGTCTAAATGTGTACACAGTTTTAATGGTAAACTATTGTTTCTTTTATGTGTAATTATTTGCCTGTGTGTTATGCTTGTGAATGCATAAGGAAATTCTCATTTTTAAAAACAATATTTCTAATGATCCACTTTCTCAGAGTCTATGAATTATGCCATGTCAGAGAATGATTCTAGAACCTTTAGGGAAATATCAAATTTACATGATAATATCAATGACTTATTTTAGACAGCCTTAAATAATTTGTTCCTCATTTTTTCCAACTTAATGTTTCTTGACATTTGAACCAGACAATGGCTGAATACAAATGTTTTATGTGCACTTTGGTGGAGATACCTACTGCAGACTGATTATTAAAAGGCCTATGAATCATTCCTTTCTCTAAAATATTCAGTTCTTTAAGCTGATTGCTATTAGCTGTTCATATTATTTTAATTAGAGGAAAACATGACTGCTGAAAATCAGCCGAAGGTTCTATAAATAAAAGTATCCATCTTGAAGAGTCAAATTTTAATTAACCTTTTAGCATGCCAACCTTTCCACTAGAATTTTTCAGGGCTTGCAGCCATTCATTTTGTTCAAAAGCCATATGGGCCATTTTTCATCTGTATGTAATTCATAGACGAGAACCCCTGGAATACAAACTAACTGTTCATCAACTGTCATTTAAATACCTTTATCTGAATGAAAAGACAAATGCAATAAAGTGTGGTGTGGTGTGGGGGAAGGGCATAGGCAGAATAAAATAACTATTTCTTCTTTTTTCTCCTTTTTCTCCCTATTCAAGCTGCAATTTTATCCTGACCTGCTTTGAGCATGTTAGGTTTCTTACCGATAGACTGTTAGTGATTAAAGCAACAGCAGGCTATAATTACCGGAATCAGACAGTCCACTTTTTTACCTCTACTCATTACCCACATGAAAGATGTTTTCATAAGCTATTTGTTGGAAAATCCATATTTGACATAAATAAGCATTTTTTGCTGATTGATTTTGTAGGTTGCTATGATGGTGCCTGTGGAAGGAATGCCAGATCAAAGCACAGAGGATGGCTGGACCTGAATTCATGCCAGTCTCTGGCTGCCAGAAAAATCAGTTTTCAGGAAAGTGTTTCTAATTGTTATGCAGTCAATGAAAGCCATCAAACACAGCCATGGCAACCACTGTTAGAACCTGACCTTAATAAGCAAAGAGGACTGCCATTAGCTCAGTTTCTATGGTTATATTCAAAAGAAATGTGATATTGCTCTATTTAAAATTTGCAATTCTCACCACTCTCTGTTTATTAATCAAGCATAAACTGCATTGAATTTACTAAATTTACTTAAAACTAGATGATAAAATGCTCTAGTTTACAAATAATACCATAGTTCTACAGTGATTAATTTAGTGAGCCGAGTTTTAAGTGGAAAACACAAGGCTTTTAATCATTGGCCACTGAATGCTTTCAACTACTTGCTATAATCCCACATTATCTGGATGCTTCTTCTTTTCTTATCACTGCTTTCCTGTCTTTTAGTAATACCCTTTCCTGAAACTCAGTTTCTTACGAGAAACTCTGCACATATACAGTATGTAGATATCTTGCTATTGGGCAGGGCAAAAAATGAGGCAAATAGTTAAAGGTAAAGATTCAGTGAGTATAGAACTTTGCAACAGGAAATAGAGTGTAAGGTATTGAATCAAAGGAGACAGAAAAGAATAGATGTAGGTCTGGAGTGGACAAGTCATTGATGCAGGGCAATGGGGAGCTTCTAACATGGCTCCACCTTTCTGTTCTCTTCCAACCTCTACAAACATTGCCTTCCCTCTCAGTCTAAGTATGCTTAATAGGCAGTCTCTGAAATGGCTCCAAATGATTGACACGCTTGTGAATCTAGTGACTTTTGTCTGGTTAATAGAATACACCAAATTAAATGAAAATCACTTTGGTCATTTGATTACAAAAGACAGTGACTCCTTCCTGCCCAGTACACTCTCACTTGCTGGCGTGCTCCTTTGCTTTGTTGTTTACTCACTCTCATGAAGCAAGGGGCCATGCTGGGTTGTAAGATTGGAGTATGCCTTAAAAAGCATCTTTCTCAGTTGAGCCCAGGATTTAAGTCATGCCTAGGCTCCTGACCCACAGAAACTGTGAGATAATTGCTGTTGCCCTCTTAAGCCTCCAAGTTTGGGATACTTTTTTTTTTAAACATAGCAATTGATAAATAATACAGCTAGACTTAGAAACAGCTATAAAACCCTGCCATGCAGAGGGCCAGGAGGGAAAGTGTTGGAGAGTAGAAGGCAACAGTCATCTTAGCATCAAGTAGGGACTGATATACATCTGCATCAAGGCCTAGACAAAGAAAACCTGGCTCAAAGTGGAACCCACTGCAAGATCCCCCACTTCTCATCTTTACTACAGACCAGGAGAATTACACTGTAATTACAGAGTAAAATCCATTATGCTTTGGGTAGATATGTTCACAAGGCCCTTGGTTAAAAAAAAACTTGAAATATTTTTACAATTGCAGAGCAAACAGAACTCAGACTTGTAAATCACAGATTTTATACCTCATATTCCATGTCCTATTATGTTTTATATTTTATATTTGATTACAGGGTTGTGTTTCTCCTCTGATTCATGTAGGTATTACAGGATGATGTGAGTGCCATGTGTGACTGCTATGACTGCTCTGTGTGTGTGTGTGTGTGTGAGAGTGACATAATCTGAGGAAAGTGCACTCACTGCGAGGTGCTATCTGAAACCACTTACAGCAGCTATTCCCACCAAGATACCTCTCACTCAGCAAGGTTGGTGTGTGTGGGTATGTCACTTGGGAAAAAAAAAAAGTATGTTTCTACAGACATCTGTGGCTTAGCTGATAATAGCAAAGAGCTTTCTGCAACTGTCATCCACCATGGGGTCCAGAGACTTCTCAGAATTCCACAAGGGACTGTTGAAAGAACTGTTTCAGGAAGATAGTGAATAATAATCTTAAATCTCAAGTATAAAAATTCCTCTTTGTCCTTCGAAATTTGAGTTTTTTCCAGGAAGCCTTGCTTTAGCAGTTTGTGCCTAAGTCCAGGCTCTCAGCATACCCTACTTTAAGGGCTGTTCAGTTTTTACAAAAAAGATTTGGCTGAAGTATCATTGGAAATGACACCTATAATCAGGGTCAGAGTCTCTGCTGCCCTTTGTTCCAGCCACACATCTTTGCCTCCTGAGAGAGAGATGGCTGTGACATCACTGCTGATACTCCACTGGGTCTATGCACAGAGTGAAGCTAAACTTCAGGTGTATACATGTTCTCAATGTTTCCTCCAGTTGTTCTTCTTTGGTCACATATCTCTGCAGCCAGTAGGTCAGTTGTGTCCTGTTCTTTCAAAGCTCTATTCACCAGCCTCCAGGGTCCTCTGTGACCTACTTCAGGCATAGCCGCCTGCTACTTCTGGAACCACAGCTCCCCCCCAGTATTTAAGTTGTAGTGCTGAAATAGACACCCTCTGAAAACTCCTTGTGATTTTAAAAACATCTGTCTTGATATCTTAATCTTTGCTTAGAATGTGGATTCCATGGAATGGTGGGGAATGGGAAAAAAATTTCCTCAAGTATGCTATTATAGATCCAAATCCCAATTACAGGCATATATGCATATTACAAATATATATAGACATGTTTGCTATAGGTTTGTGAAGATATGTTATAAAACAATTTTGAGTATAAGTTTCAAATATTATCTGTGAATTCTCTTTAACAGATAAAAATTTATCTAACTTAAAGTACCTGCTACTTAAAAAAATTATTTCCATGTAATTTTGTCATTTTTAACATTTTTTACATTGGTTACCTTGTGCTTTTACATAATAGCCTTGAAATTTTTCTTGATTTATCACTTACAGTCTTTTTCTCCCTTATTCCAGATGAACTATTATTTAAATTATATGAAAATCTTTTTATTTTTCAAACTCTGGCACTAATACGTGTGCAGACCTCTCATGCCCTATGCATCTTTCCAGCAGCTACCTAAAAAAGGTAGAGAAATTTTCTCAATCATTGAATGTCTAAAAATATCTTCATTCTCTTACCTTTGAATTAAAAATATTCCAGGTTGGAAACCATCTTCTCTCTGACTTAGCAGGTGCTGTTGATGAAAAACTTAATATCATTCTGATTTTCTTTTTTTGGACATGACATCAATTTTTTTTTAAAGTTTATGTTTGCCTCTTTAATATTATATTCTGAAATGCCATAAAATACGTTTTTTGGGGGTACTTTTATAAAAGTAATTGTGCTTGCTGGGCATGGTGGCACATGCCTGTATTCCAGTGATGTGGCTGAGGCAGGAAGATCTCAAGTTCAAAGTCAGTCTTAGCAACTTAGCAAGGCCCTGGGTAACTTAGCAAGACCCTTTCTCAAATTAAATAAAAAGGGATAGGGATGTTGCTCAGTGGTTAAGCACCTCTGGATGCAATCTCCAGTACCAAATAAATAAGTAAATATAGATAAAATTAATTTTTCTTACAATTCTCATAATTTTGGACTCTTTTTTAAAATTTGGAAACATGTATTCTTTACTCCTGAAAATGTTTTTCTTGAAAAAAGTATTTTTGTCCTCATGACTTTCCTTCAGTTTTATCTATAGAGTCCTTATTAATAGGTTATTGGAGCTTTTAATTTGTTGTTCACAACTCTTAGCTTTTATCTCACATTTTCAATTTTCTTGATATTTTGTTTATTTATAAGCTTCTGTAGAAATTTTTGTTTTAGTCATGTTTTTTGCCTACTAAGAATTCTGACTTCTAAATACCATACATTTTTATTGATGCAAAAACTTTTATTTCCCTGATGTGTTAATTTTCCTTTTTAAAAAAAAAGTTTGGTAACAGGGATTGAACCCAGGGGTACTTAACCACTGAGTCACCTCCCCAGTACTTTTTATATTTTATTTTGAGACAAGGACTTGCTAAGTTGCTTAGGGCCTATGTTGTTGAGGTTGGCTTTGAACTAGCACTCTTCCTGCCTCAGGCCTCCCAAGACACTGGAATTACAGGCATGTGCCACCATGCCTGGCACATTGATTTTAATTTTAAAGTGTTCTTGCATTTTCTGCACTCTGTTCCTTATGAATTTCTTTAATTGGTTTGCATGCTGAATTATCTGTTATTCTGGAGGCTTTCTATAGATGTTTCATGATCCTTGGTGAGCATTTTTATTTAGTAAGGCCCTCAAATTTTGATTAAAGTGCTGTCACTGCTGATGTTTGCAAAGAGCACTTTCTCGCTCTTGTGAAATTCATCCCACAAATGGTGCACTACAGGAGGTGTAATAGCAGTGTAGGAAGATCTCTTTGCTGATATTGTTGAATTTCCTTGAGGGGAAAAAATTCTAATCTTCTACTATTTGGCTTCCAGTAATCTATGTAGAGCGGGGCAAAGGTCTTGGGATCAGTCTGTTGTACAAACAGTAGCTCAGTAGTTATCTTAATTCATTAATTTTGTAAAGCATTCTTATTCTACTATGTGTAGCATACCACAATATTCTTATCAATATTCAATATTTTTGGAGATTAGTTCCCAGTTTCTGGCTTCTAGGATTGGAGTACCTGGCTGCTTGTATTTGGCAGGTGGAACTGGAGGAGGGAGACTGAGAATGCTGAAAATGGACTTTCAACCTACCATCTGTCTCCCTCCTCTGCCTGCCCCACCTGACATACACTCACATTTTTTTCCCTATAATTTTCTGGCCTCTTATGTATTGAATGATTTTAAGTCTTATATTTGGCTAGGATTCTTTAGGAGCTGGGGGTGAACAGTAGCTCATTGTTTATCAGCATCCCTCTCTGCATCTACAAGTATAATTTTGCTGCTCTATCAGCTCAAATTTTTCTGAGGTCTCCTATTTCTTGATGTTTTAATGGACAAATATGTGTTCAATATGGCATTTTAAACTTGAAGCAATGTAATATAATATAGAATCAATTACCTATTATATATTTATCTAACCATTTATTTAGCAGTTATATATCAGATACTGTAGTCTTTATATATGTTACTTTATTTTACATTCAAAATTTATATTTCATATTTGAGAAAAATTAAGAATGTTGAGCATAGATTTTCAATCTATCTTCTAGGATGGTAGGGTGAAAGGATCAGAGAGATAATAAATGATGAAATAATGATACAGTATTTGCTACATGAACAATTATGTGCAAACAACTTTGATAATCTAGCAGAAATGGACTGGTTCCCAGACATATATACCTTACCAAGACTAAATCATGAAGAAATAGAAAATTTGAACAGACCAATAATTAGTAACATGATTAGATCAGTAATACAGTCTCTTATCAAAGAAAAGCCTGAGACCAGATGGTTTCATTGCTGAGTTCTAGTAAACAAAGAAGAAATAATGCCAATTCTTCTTAAATTATTTCAAGAAAATTGAAGAGGAGGAAATTCTTCCAAATTTATTCTATGAGGCTAACATTACCCTGATACCATAAGCAAACAAGGACATGACAAAAGAAGAAAGCCACAGACCAATATCTTTAATAAACATAGATGCAAAAATTCTCAACAAAATACTAGCAAACCAAATCTAATAGCAGTTTTAAAAGATTAATCAACATGATCAAGGAGTATTCATCACAGGGATGGAAGAATAGTTCAACATATGCAAATCATTTAATGTGACACAATGCATGAAGAGAATAAGGACAAAAATATACAATCATCTCAACAGAAGCAAAAAGAGTCATTCAATAAAATTTAAAATGTATTCATGATAAAAATCTCTGAACAAACTAGTAATAAAAGGAACATATCTCAACATAATGAATGCCAAATATAATAGACTAACAGTTAATATCCCATTGAGTGGGGAAAAGCTGAAAATCTTTTCTCGAAAATCTGCAATAAGATAATATTGCCAATTTCCACCACTTCTATTTAGCCTACTACTGGAAATACTAAACAGAGCAATCAGACAGGAGAAAAAAATTAAGTGGAAAGGAGCACATAAAATTGTCACTGCTTGCAGATGACATGATCTTATCCACTGAAAACCTCAAACACTGCAGCAAAAGATAATTAGAACTGATGAAGAAATTTAGCAAGTTTCAGTATACAAAGATCAGTAAATTAATACACCATTGGCAAGGTATCTGAGACAGAAAACAAGAAAACAATACTATTTAAAATAGCCTCAAAATATCTAGAAATCCATTTAACCAAAGGAATGGAATATTTCTATAATTAAATTATAAAACATTAAGGAGTTTTTCAAAAAAATTGGAAAACCATCCTATATTCATATTAGTAAAATCTTTATAGTACTCAACATGATCTATAGATTCGATGCAATCCCTATCAAAATATTCATTACATTCCTCACAGAATTAGAGAAAACAATCCTAAAGTTCATATGGAATCACAAAGAAACACAAATAGCCAAAGCAATCTTGAGCCCAAAGTACAAAGCAGGCATCATTATACTACCTGACTTCAAGATATACAACAAGGCTATGGTAATGAAAACAGCATGGTATTGGCATAAAAAAAGGACTCATAGACCAATGGAACAGGATAGAGAGCCTAGCGATAAATGCACACATCTGTAGCCAACTGATTTTTGTCAATGGTGCTAAGAACACACACTGGAGAAAGCAGACTTTCAATAAATGGTCTAAGAAAACTGGAAATACATAAAAAAATGAAACTATTCTCTCATCTGTTACCAGTTATAAAAATCAATTCAAAATAGACTATAGACTTAAATATAAGTCCTGAAGCTATGACACTTCTAGGAGAAAAGAGGGGAATTACTTCAGGATATTGGAATGGGCAAGATTTTTGTTTTTTGGGTTTGTTTTTTGTTTGTTTTTGTTTTTGGACAAGACCCCTAAACTACAAATGGCCAATAGGAACCTCAATATCATGAATACATATCAAACCCACAAGGAGATGTCATCTCACTCCAGTAAGACAAAAAGACAAAAGATAAATGTTAGTTAGCAGAATGTAGAGGAAAGGGAACCCGTGTACACCTTGATGGGAATAAAAACTGGCACAACCAATATGGAAAACAGTATAAAGTTTCTTCAAAAAATTAAAAAATACCACTACTATGAACTTGAAATCCTACTCCTAGGTATGCATACAAAGGAAATGAAATCAGTGTGTCAGAGACATCCTCACTCCCATGTTCACTGCAGCACTATTTACAAGAACCAAGAAACAATCTACATGTCCATCAACTGATTAGTGTAAGAAGAAAATGTGATATATATACACAATGAAATGATTTTTCATAAAAAGAATAAAATTCCTTCATTTGCAATAACATGGACAAAACTAGAGATCTTTATGTTAAGTGAAATAAGCCAGATACAAAAAGACAAGTACTATATGATGGTACTCATATGTGGAACATAAACAATTGATCTCATAGCCTTTCAGAGTGAAATGGTGATCATCTGAGGCTGGGGACATGGAGTAGAGAAAGATGGGGAAAGGTTGATCATTGGATACTAAGGTACACTTAGGAGTAAGAAGTTCTGATGTGCTATATTGCACACTAAGGTGATATGAATATACTGCCCTTTCCAAAAAAAAACTTGGAGAAAAGACTTTGAGTGTTTCATCATAAAGAAATAATAAATGTTTGAGGAGATTATGTTGACACTGACGTCAGTATTAGAGAATGTATCCATGCATTAGAACATTTTATAATACCACATATATATGTACAATTTGATGTTTCTGTGTATAATTTTACATGTACAATTTGATGTTTGCATATGTTAGTTAAAAATAAATTTAATTAAGAAAGTTTACAACAAAATTTGAAACAAAAGAAGGAATGAGGATATGTAAGATGTTAAAGGGCACAGAACTGGTAGAAGCCTTTAGTTATTTAGTTTGATCTTCTCTCTTAGGTAATAAATCTACTTTTCCTGTCTTCTAGGTATAAAAAATAAACTTTAAGTAAAGAGTATCAACTGCTTTATTTTTTTTTTCTTCAACAATAAGAAAATAGACTAAGGTTCATTCCACCATGTACTACCTTGAGCTAAGGGTGTGACAATGTGTATGTGTTCTTACAATAAGTTTATGTATTAGGCATTTTATAGCTAGTTGAATGACAAAGTGTCACTTTCAATCAATATTGCAAATTTTGAGAAGAATGAATAATTTATTATTATGGATTCTTTCAAAGTTACTGAGGGTGTATCTGAGAGTTACATATCCATTCCCATGTGACTTTGTCATAAATATTACCTTCAAAGGTTGAATTCTAACCAGTGTTCATTAGTGAGTGATAAAGATGCTGTCACTTAACATATAAAGTCTATGGATCACAAGATATAAATAGAAAAAAGTATTATGGCAAGAGAAAGAATGCAAATGTCCTGGGATCCTACTCTCAGCAAACTCAGTCCTTTTTCTTTCCAAACAAAAAGTACCTTGATCTTTCTAAACAGAATGTTTAAACCCCACACAGTTAATGACAGACAGTACTCAAACTGTATGTGCATTTTGAGTCTTCAGAATAGCTCTAGGCTTACAAATATTCAGCTACTTTAGAAAAAGTTTTCTTTATCATTTATAAAAAATGCATCAAAAATATTTCACCAACAATAGAAGATTTTCACCCCTAAG
Source organism: Geosciurus inauris (assembly GCA_004024805.1). Taxonomy (NCBI): domain Eukaryota; kingdom Metazoa; phylum Chordata; class Mammalia; order Rodentia; family Sciuridae; genus Geosciurus; species Geosciurus inauris. The sequence continues at coordinate 610 of PVHX01033324.1, read as the reverse complement.
GCAAAAGAATATAATAAGCCTGATTCTTGCTTCCCTACCCGATTCTTGTACTCAAACAAGATAGAACCAGACTACCATTTACTGTGAGATGAAGGCATGTATTACCTTGAGGGAGTTTTCCTAGTAGGGTGAGAGGAGCTTTCTTCCATACTGTACTTAGGAGCTATCCTCCAAAGACTATAGAGTTAGGGGGTCTGGGATTCAGTATTTTACATTTTATATTTACTAATTCTCCTTTTTAAGTGAGGGACTCATTTATTTGTACACAAATTATGTACTTTTGAATTTACACAAAGTTTTCAAGAGTAGAACGAAGAACTGGGAAACTGTGCGTAATCCATCCTAGATCCACCAGTTGTTTGCATTTTGTTCCAGTTCTTTCCTCCCCTTTTTTTTTTTTTTTTTTTTTTTTTGGTACTGGGGATTGAACTCAGGGGCACTCGACCACTGAGCCACATCCCCAGCCCTATTTTGTGTTTTATGTAGAGACAGGGTCTCATTGAGTTGCTTAGCGCCTCGCCATTGCTGAGGCTGGCTTTGAACTCGCGATTCTCCTGTCTCAGCCTCCCTAAGTGCTGGGATTACAAGCGTGAGCCACCGCGCCCGGCTT